>OOFB01007224.1:3045-42642 GCA_900323305.1 Trachyrincus murrayi | reverse complement strand
CCCCCCCCCCCCCCCCCCCGGAACCCACCTAGGTCCACCCGAGAGGATGGAGGGTCACGTGGTTATGGACCCGTAACCAAAATGAATTGTGGGAGCAGTAGTTAAATTGAATGTGTAGGCTAGTCGGTCCATAGAGTAGGCCTACATGGTCAATCCACTATGTTCTAAACGATTGACGTAAGCGAAGTCATGCCGGTGTGTTGCCGTCGCAGCTCAAGGTCAGTAGACCGTAATCTGAAGCCCATTACAATATGCGTTTGGACGGGACCTGATCTTTTCAAAACAATTGGAACACGGAGGAGTTCTGACTGAACTCATAACATTTCCTATCGCTAAGCTTCTGACGCTTGCTGCCCAAAATAAATAACTGCTCCACCTGCAGTTTATAACTGGAAATTAAAAGAAAAGGTACGTTTGATGCCAGTAAATTTTTTTTACATTTAGGCCTACTCTCCTAAAAAAAAAAAAACAGATACAAAACTGAAATAGAATATCAAAATGGTAATCCACGTACAAAAAATAAATAAATACATAAATCACACAATGAGTGTCAGCGAGACATACTGAAGTTGTATTTTTTTTTATTTCCCAGCATTGTTTTTGTGAAACACACGAGAACAAGTAACAAGGAAAAATGTATGTCTGAAGACATAGTGCATGGAAACTAAGCATTACACATTTAAATCCAAATGCGTTTGGTTTTTTTTTGTCCAACATCTGTACAGGGTTCACTACATTGACTACACTACCACTATTGGGAAAAGGCCTGGCACTGACCATCAGACATCGTTTCAACATGTTACTTGCCCCTTGATCAAAAATCTTTTCTCAAAAAAATAACAATGGCTCGACAACCTAGAAGTTTAGTCGGCGCTCACTTTCTCAAGTATCTGAAAAGCTATACGCAATACATAGACTGCTCTGTTCCTGTGTTCATTGGCTTGTGTCCCTACCCGTTTAAAAAGGCAAATATATTATAAAAAGTTTCCCCATTTCATATTTTTTTCAAGGATGCATATATTTTATTTTGTTTGTGTTTTTTTTTCTTCCAGAGAGGATTTCAATAAATAGGTTTAGGTAAACAAAATGTCTAGAATTCTTCAGGATGGTGTTTTTCTACATATCGAATGAAAAGCGAAACAAATTATTAAAAATTAAAAAAAATACAATTCCTGTTGCACCAAACAAAGGGACAGAAAATATTTGTCTCAATGGAAAAAATGCCACTTATTTAATTACAAAAAAAGGTCTATATCCAATTTGTGAAACCAAATCGTATCACGTTCATTTTCCCCCCATCTTTGGAAAAAAAGGCTTGCAACAGAATATGCTGGCAGGACAATCTTTCCCCATCTTCGGCAGAGACTGCTGATTGGTTTGAGTGAAATACAAAATGTAAACATTGCAAAATAAATAAGTGGATTTGGAAGTGAACTAGGACCCATACTCATGATCCCAACACTTAACTTCTGCATTTCTTTTTGTTTGTGTGTGTGTGTGTGTGTGTGTGTGTGTGTACAATTATTGTGTTTGCATTTATCAAGTGCAAAAGCATGATGACAAATTATTTTTGATTCAAGTAACAAAAAAGAAAAGCAAAACGGAAACATACTAATGATACAAATATACTATCTTACAAGGTAGTGATCCTTCCAATTTACAAAATGTACACTTATAATATTGACACATGGGTTAAAATATTTTGATATGCTCGATTCTGTATATGTCCTTGTATAATCTCCTCCACCCTCCCTCCTCCCGCTGCCACTCATAGTGGAGGGGGGGCTTGCATTCATAAAGGGAAGGAGGAGGAGAGGGGGGGGTGTCTCCGTTAGTCACATTCACTGGTCTGAGCAGAGTCTGGCAGGAGGACAATGGCCAACTTAACAGGAGGGGGGGCAGGTGTGTGTTTGGGAGGGTTAGGTGGGTGGGTGTAACCTATGTAACCTCCATTGCCAGTGTGGTCTCTGATATTCCGTTCAGTCTCTCTGGCTCGTGGTTCTCCCTGCAACACACATGAGAAGAGGGGGGATTAGGCTCATGGTCACTGCCTAGTACCACCGTGTGCTGTATTCCCACCGTGGAGCAGGATAGCGATAGCAACCACATGCCGGACATACATTTGACACATTTAACACCTACCTAAAATGTACATTTTGTCAAATTCAATTCCATCATTTCATGTCTTTTTATAATATTGTGCAAATACCACACATATTGGTGCTGCCATTGCCTGTGCACGTCTTAACACCTGGTTGTGTGATTTAACGGTATTATATAAATAAAAAAGGTGCATGAAGCAAACTGGGAGCCGCTTACTAGATCCCTGAGGTGGAGTCTGCGGCTGCTGAAAAGTAAAGCGTTGGATGGAGAGGGCGCGGACGTCTACCTGGGCAACATGCCGCCGGTGCTGGCTGGCGGGACCTTGGGCACGCGACCTAGCATGGTGGCGGCGGTGGCCAGCTTTAAGGCAGACGGCGAGGGGGCGGACGGGCGGGCGCTGTGGTGGCTGTTGGCCGGCGACACGGCGCTGATGTGACTGCGTGGGTTGGGCAGAGACTGGATCGAGGAAGACGTGGTGGAGGAGGACGATCGCCCGGGGCCCTGGGACCCGCCGCTGTGTGAGGTGGTGCTGCTGCTGCCCATGCTGGTGGTGCTGGTGCTGGGGGTGGTGGAGTGGGGAGGTCTGGAGGTGCCTGTGAGGAGCCATGCATGACTGTGTCACTGCCAAATACTTCTCATTGATGGTTGACTTCATCTACTTTTCAATATCCTAATTGGTTGAAATTGTACCTGAGAATCCGTGAGCATGGCACTACTTTGACAGTGTTTGTGGTTTAAATTAGGTACGCTGCAGGTTGTGCATTTGACCCATATGTTGGCAGATGTTTAAAGAGCATCCAAACACAAAAGTGTGCTCAAACAAACATGACTTTCACACACCATGTCACAAATGGTGACATGGTTTCTGATTGGCTTAAATTTGTACCGAGTGATGAACCGATTGCCGTCTTGGCCAATTAGTCCATCAGAGATAATGCTGTCCTCAAGGTACAATGTTCGATGGGGCTTGACTGCAAATCTGATACTGTGGTATCAAGACAAGCCTATGAGCTTACCTGAAGGATGGAGGACACCGTTGATGCTGGGCTTGTGGGGCTTGTTCTCGTTGTTGACGTGGCCCTGGGGCGGAGCACTGACCACCGCTGAGGCAGCAAAGTGGGCGCTGGCAGAGTCCAGGGTCTTTGACGTGTAATCGTTGGAACAAGTGGTCTGCAATACCAATAGAAGGTGAAGAGAGAGAGAGAGAAAACATTCAGGTGACGTGACCAAGGGAGTCAAGTCAAAAGGACATAAACAACATAAGTCAAGAGCTTGATTTTCTTTAAAGGTAAATAACAACATTGTATGCTTCTTTTCCTGGTGTCATTTTATAAACTTGATAGATTGTGTAAGTTGGTCTACCTGCATGATGTTGAGCTCCGGCTGTGGGGAATGCTTGGCGGGAGGAGTGGAGGTCTGGGCCAGCTGCTGCTTCTGCATCTGGGCCAGCTGCTGCTGGTGGTCCTGGTACTGCTCCTCTGTGATGCCCCCTGCACAAAAGGAACCATGAGGGACATGGCATCATAGCAAGGCATGCTGGCTTTCTGGCAGCTTAAAACCTCATTTATAGTCACCATGCGTGAACTGACAATCACATTCCTCGCACACGGTTCATACAGCGTTTTGTTGCGTGTTGCACACCTCTGAAATTGTGAAACTCCACAAGCAGAGTGCGCAAACTGCGCATTCACAGCAACGTTACAGGAAAATGTGACTATAAATGCCATGCCGATTCAGCAGCCGTGATGGTGCATCAGCAGCCGTGATGGCGAATCACGGCGACTATAAATTCCACTTCACGCTGCAAGTAAGCTTAACGACACCCAAAATTAATGTATGAAGATGGGGTGCCCTAGTGCGTACCCATGCCGTTCCTGGTGCCGGCTGAGAAGCGCGCGGCCAGCCTGCAATCTGTCGAGAGCCTCCCCGTCCTGCTGGCCTGGCTGTGGTCCTGAGAGGGGCGTGGCCTGAAGCAGCGCCACCGGAGAGCCTGGATGTTGTCCAGGATCTCAGACAAGGAGGAGCTGGGTGCACACCGCGGTCCCGGAGCTCTCTGGGGGAGGCTGGGTGAGTCTGTGGCGCCGGGCAAAGTAACAAGGTCCGGGTCCAGCTGCCTCAGCACCATATCTGCACAGGACGAGGCCCGGTCCAGGATGACCCTGATGCAACATAAACACACACACCTCATCAGCCTTGGAACAGTCACACTCTCAGCGCCCTCTCTCACACACACACACACACACACACACACACACACACACACACACACACACACGCAAAATGGTATTAATAAAGTTAATAATAGAAGGCCAAACAAACCACAAGAGTCAGCATCTAGACTGAAACACAGATGGTATAACATAGGGCTGGGCCATAAAACGATCCATAATTTACACGATAAAGATAATCAGCGTTCCTGTAGTTTCACTACTTTTGGCGGTGTAACTAGTAATGCAACTAATTACTATTTCAAATTAAATAACGCAATTACAATTACTGACATTTAAATGGGCTTTGTTACTAGTTACTTTTGTCTTGGGCCAGTGATTAATTTGTAAATCAGGAGGTACCGGAACACAGATCCTGCTGATCCGATGGGTCTGGGGAGAAAGTCACGGAACGTATGAAACCCATAGCGCTCTGCCCTCTGCCTATTACTTCACCATTCATTGAACATTGAGTGGAAGATATCTAAAAAAAAACTTCACCACTCACCGATATGACTGAGTTTGTTGCTTTCTATAATCTAAAAGTAGTCCAGGCGGGTAAACAGATTATTTGCAAAAGTCTTAAAAATCCTACTGGTGCCACGTACCTGATGACGTGGTGGCCTAATTACCCAGCGACCTTTTCGCTCAGTGCACTCGCTTGTACCAACATCTACTGACTTTTTAAGAATAAATGTAAACTAATAAAGAATGTGAAATTGCTTGAAAATGTGTTAAAATATATATTTTTGGTTTTCTACCACGAGAGGTATCGGAACACAGAGCTCCGGAATCCTGTTCCGGCAGGATATTTTTGAAAGAAGTAACTAGTAACTAACTAATGACGAATTTTCAGTAACTTGCCCAACACTGAAGAAGATACATTTATGAGATTTATTTGATAGTTGTTTTTTTTGGTCCATTTTCCTCTCCCTACAAAAACACTACACGAGCAGCCAATCGTACAGCAGAGAAACGCATGTAAATTAAAACCGCACTGTCTAACCGGCCCATGCGGGTGCAAACATGTACATTGGCGATCGCATCATTTTCATGAATAATCCAGAAACATGCCATAAAATCAGTTGAACCATTTATTATTTTCTATATATACACAATATACAGCATGACCATGGACCAAACTCATTATTTGTTTATTATAAGTTTACCGCACCCGCCACTTCCGGGTTAGTGGATCCGAGAAAAGCGTAGCTTTCCCTTTCTTTACTGGATACGCCACGCATCCCCAGAGTGCATCGCAGGCGAAACCATTAAGTGGTTCATGTTAATTATATTAGGTTAAATCAGTGTTGGTAGTGCATAATATAAGCATGTATTATGTTGTATATTTGTGTATATATGTTTTCTGTCAATTACATAGTGATGGAAATTGTCGTAGTGGTGATCTGCCACATGTATCAATTTATTAATATTTTACAAAGTTAGAAAATGTATTCCAAAATATTCAAAAAATATTAATATTCAAAAAATAAAATCAAAACATCGTTATATCAACCGATGATACTATCGGTATCCGATATACCAAAGATACTATAGTACCGGTACTGGAACAGAAACGAAAAAGTGGTGTCGTGCCATTCCTACTTTTAACCACATTAATCTTCTGGTTTCTTCAGCTATCACTTGGGAGGAAAAAATAGCCTTTCAACTTGACAGAAAAAATTACAAATATACAGTATATATATCGTGAACATTAGCGATATAGACTGATATGAAAAATATTATCGTGATAAGGTTTTTGGCCATATCGCCCAGCCCTAGTATAACAATAGGAAATTAGACTCTGCTGATTTTCACTGCCAACATGTGGTAGAGTGCGTTTGTAAGACAAACATTACATTACAAAACAATAACTCTACATTTCATATGTAGGAATATTCATCCGCTACAAATCATGCTCAGCCATAATGAATGAAGTCATAGCCTATATAAATCATAAAAATACATTCTGCCTGTAGTGCCATTACCAAAAGCCTACACAAACACATGACTATGAAAAAGACCAGTCTCAAAAGAGATGAGAGCGTTACACGCACACATGAATAAAGAATAGGAAGAGTGTACAAAACTCACCGGCCACCTCGGCCCGTCCTGCGTCGGGCCAGGCCTATGCAGCGTCGGGGAACACACAGGGCGGTGAGAGAATGGCGGTGGCGCAGGGCGTCCAGCCCTGCCAGCTCCGGGTGCTCCCTGAGGGGCCCCTGGTTCTGCTCCACACACGGCTACGGGACAGAGGGGAGGAACACGTCACAACAGGGGACAACACAGCACAGCAAGGGGCCAGATGAAAAAAACTGACCGTGTTTGGTTAATAGAGGAATGAGAGGTCGGTGGCCAACTCATCACCAAGTCTCATTTTGATTAGTTAGTTAGTATGGTTACACATTATACAATGCGTCTGATGCATTATATTATAGTATTTGTAGCTTACGCAAATTTGCAATACCAATCCCTAGATGGGTTTTGCAAAAAAAGGAGATACAATTACTTTACATTACAATATTAAGTGGACGGACAAGGGCCGCTTAATACAAATGTACACATTTGTTGTTCAATTAACCATTTTTTTGTATTCTGCTGGAAGGTTCCAATCCAACCGATCACTTTTAAATTCTCAGGTAGGGTTAGAGGAGAGTTCCACAACTGAGCACCCTTGAATGAGAGGATTGAGACAAGGACGTTTTACACAGTGGGACATGACAAGATACTCATGGGTAACCTGGGCGCTGTGGCCTGATGAGGGTCTCTTGAGCCTTTGAATCTCTTCAGACCAAAAGCACTATATCAACAAACTTCACACTGTATTTTCAAAGATTTCTAGTTGGAAGGAATGGATGTGTGCAGTGCAAATGAAGAGAATCGACCAATTTCAAATCAGACAGATCGTGTTTAGAGTATTAAACTTGGCACTTTAAATTGAACACAAGGCAAGGTAGCATCCGAGGCTGAATCTCCGACTCAACTGCCAGCAAAACAACCTCATTATCTCAGCTCATTATCAACTTCTCATTATCAACTTCTTACTGCAAAAGTGATCATTACGGCATCTGCGGAGGTACCCATTCCTGCGGGGCCAGCATTCTGTGCCCAGACGGAACTCTAATCAGGGGGTTCGAGTAAGAAACCCAACTTTTATTTTCCCACATCCAGACGGGGCTCCAACTAGCCAGACTTACCAAGAGATATTGGCACCCAGCTTTCCGTCGGAAGGCAAACACTCCGTCGGGATCGTTCTCCTCGTCTGGCTCCGACGGCGGAGACTGCGGGAAAGGGAGGAGAAGCGGGGACGCAGGCTTAGCATGAGCACAACAAAGGCACACCATGAAATTAGATGCACATGGTCGCATCCCAAATCATAGCCCTAGTGAGATGAGATGGAATCGGGGCCAGACAATGGCCTACAACATGCGACACACGTGACAGCACCTTAATGCCACATGTGGTTTCATTCGATTCATTATCCTAGCAAAATGTTGCCGTGTCCACAGTCACAAAATATACCAATTAAATAGACCAAAATAATGAATGAATAATTTGTTACAAAAGCCATTTTCCATGTGTGGTATAAAAATATAAATACTTTTTACGTTTACATGCGTGACATGCGTGAGGTTAATATGGTGCATTCAGAGATGGGTTGTACAAAAAAGCATGCAAGATGCAAGACAGAAACCAAAATACCTGCAAATTACAAACAGTGAGGTAGGTAAACCCCTTGACCAGGTTAGATTATAGTATTGTATTCATTTTTGGTAAAGCAGTAACGGCATCTTTTGTCAAATTTAATATTAAAGTATCTAGTTCATCATCTCAAGTACATAGTACTAGTTCATCAAGACATCTCACCGCATGGAAGTACAATTTAAATATCACTGTATTATTGCTGTATAATTCATCATACGCATGTACGATTGAGACCACTATGCTCACCAGTGGTGCTGGGAAGTCATCCTCCCCCGAGCTGTGGAAGTCGTACTGCTTTATGTCGGCCTTGTTGATGGTGTAGTGGCCCGGGGGGCGACCGGGGCGGCGCGGGAGGTTCAACTTGTCCCTCTTGGTGTACTTCTTCTTTGGCCGGACAAAGTCGAAAGGAAGCTCGTCATTCATGGAAACCTGGTAGGCGTGAGGTAGACCTGCCTTGTGCGTCTACAGGGAGAAAATAACCTAAGTTATGTTATGTACGTGTTATGTATAGTTAATCGCAGAATTCCCCTGTGACTGATGAAGGCATCTCGATGGCCGCACCTTGATCTTCATCTCTGCTTTGTGGCGCATGCCGTTGGCCAGGCTCACAGGAGCGATGTAAGCCGGCTTCTCGGCCAGGGGAACGGTAACCTCACTGAGGACCTCGCCGGTGAAGTCACCCAACTGATACCTGTGAGCGCAAGCAAAACATGCACCGTGGTGAGCCCACACAAAAAGGTCCTTATGGAGGCGCTATACTATAAAGAGTCGCACCAAAAGCATTACAAAACATTTTTGTGTTGTGTGATCAGTTCCTTTTGGTCATGGGATTTAGTCCAAAATGACGAACATTTTCATGGAGAAAAAAATTATGCACACACAAACACCATTGCTCCTTGTCACACAAGATGGATGAGATAACTGTAGGCACATATTACGTGGCATTGGCAGCATTATGTAGGCATGGGGCCCTTAAAGCCTCACCTCTTCTCCACCACCTCCAGTGTGAGGTGGAGCAGCTCTCGCTTGGCCTTCTCCCTTCTCTTGATCATCTCCAGGATGGTGACTGTACGGCTGAACTCTCGCCGCAGTTTCAGCATCTTCTCGTAAGACGCCTCGTCGTTTTTGCGGTTCTGGGCACAAACAGAAGAGGGCGTAAGAGACTAAATGCACTTGAAAAACGAGCATTCGCTGGTTATGTCGGAGCTTAGAGGAAAATGAGACGGTATTGAAGAATTCTGTTGGTGGATTTATACTAATGGTCCTTTAGTCAGAGAAAGCTACTTTGAGTGAATTCTGCTCTAACCCCTACCCTTAACAAAAAGTACAACAATATTGGTAGTTTATACAAAATCCTTTTGTTCTGGTTGAGTCAGGGACTCCAAGATATTTGGATGCTTAGACCTATGTGCGATTATTTGCGGTTCAGAAAAAGAAGATTTTTGTGTTAATCCAACGCAAGCCAGTGACGCTGAACTTGAGTCCCATTCGCTGACTCACAATCTCTTAACGAAAATGACGCGGTGGAGACTTTTCCAACGCTTCTCACCTTCCTGGTCTGCATTTTCTCCGTCCGGCGCCGGAAGGCCACATAGGCGTCGTTGTTGGTGGAGCCGTCTCGCTTCTCCTGCTTGATGAGCGGGATGAGCGACGGCCCGCTACAGTTCTTCCTCTTCCTCACCCAGTAGTCGTACACCGACTTGAGCAGGTAGTCGTCCTCGTTCAGGAGCACCTTGGCCTCCGGGAGCGACACCAGCTAACAAAACACATTGGAGGAGAGAAAGAGTCAAGAGAGAACTGTGGCCACGAAATGACTTCCACACACACCTAGGGGGTTGTGGAGGAATTAAACTAAATTAAAATCAAATCAATTTAAAGATTCCACAGGGAAATGCTAGGATGCCATGCACCGGGAGAGATAATAGGGAAGACACAAGGATCTGGGATTCAGAGTGCAAATACAGATTAAGAACAGCGAGGCGTACCTGGTTGGTGCTGGCCTTCTCTAGTCTGTCCACCATCGTCTCAAACTGCAGCGGCTTGATTTCCATCTTGCGGTTGAGCCTGTTGAGGAGCGTCTCGTCCTCGGAGTCCATATCATAGTCGGGCTGCTCATTATCAAGGCCCAGGGCTGCACAGCGGAAGAGCAAAATATGTTAGGTTTTGAAACTAATGGCTTTCCCTGTACAATTCCATAATCCTGTCCACAGAGCGCACGCACACACACACACACACACACACACCCCTCCAGCATCTGTTGACAGCAACACCACCTTTAGTCTGAAGGCTGAACTGGTAATACAAGGCTCCCATGGGGAAATTAACTGTCAACTTTGGTTTGTTGGTTTGAGCGGTTTGATAGTTTCCTCTCGAAGAGCTGAATTTGATTGCATGCCAGTCCATGTTTACGCCCGGATTTTGGCAACAGCCAACAGAGAAAATACTTATACGTATATTAAATGCTGTGGTTTGATTCGGTCGGTAGCACATTTAAAGAACAGAAAGGATATGGTAATAACATCACTCTACACTTTTAAAATGGCTAAAACTTTCTGGATTGTAATAGAGTTGACTGCTTGATGAATACAGAAGAGACAATGCATGGACCATAGTCTCTCAGTTGAGAGTAGGAGAACTCTTAACTCTTAATATCTGAAAGCCCACTACCCGTGTGAGCTCCACAGGCAGGAAAACAAGGGCCACCTCTACATCACACTAGAGGTGACCCCGAACAAGTAGTCATGCTGGTACTCACGCTGGATGTGCATGAGCTGTTTGGGAATCTTGAGCTCTCCCTTGTAGAGGCGGTCATAGTAAGTGATGTTGCTCTCCGCCTCGGGCACCGGGATTACCATGTTCTCCTTCTTCTCCCGGAAAACCTGCTGGGCAGAGATGGCCCTCTGCAGATGGTGCTCCTGTGGAGGGCAGCCAGGAGTTTACAGACGTGATATTACAGTTAGTCATATTACAGATATATAGGTCTATTCCATAGAAATGGTTCAATCAATCGACACATCTTTCTCAAACACCAGCGTTAGGCTATGTAGAATTGAGGTAGCAATATACCCAATATCAAATCATGATATTGATAAGTTAACATGAAAGAGAAAAGAGAACTTGCAGAACCTTCCATGGCTGTCTATTTCCTTATGTATTCCTAATGTCAACGTCGTTTGAGTGGTATCGTAATGAATAATAGGAATTATATATATGGTGTATATATATATATATATATGGTTAATAATATGGTAGGAAGAATAAGAATATCAATATGCTCTATATAATGAATAATATGACGCGTTGAAAAGCCTGTTGTGTTGACTGAAGGCATAGGTGTGCCATGACATGAATGTCATGGGTATGCACCCGGTTAAAACGGGTTACAAATACTAAAATACTCAGGAGAAACATCATGTTAGCTATATGGGCGGCAAGATGGTCTGCTTTCCGTCATGGACGGTGGATTGATTTCCAATCGAGAGAAATTTGTCTGATTTTACGGACTTTATATTTGACCGAACTTCTGGCAGTCGTAACGGCATCAAGAGTGCAAACTGTTGTCTTGCATCACGGGATAGGGGGCTGGATACATTGATCTGACTTAAATTGTGTATGGCTGCATTTTTAATCATGCATCAACTGACTGGCTAAAGCTAAGTTTTAAAAAGTAAGTTTTACGACAACTGTCAATAGTGACCTGGAAATGTCGAGCTAGCTAGTTGAATTGTGTAAATAACACGAGTTTCGAATAAAAAAGGCGATGACGAAAGTGTTATGTCTGGTCAAATATGTGCCTTAGTAATCAACTGTATACTGACGTGCAGTATTAATTAACTAGTCTTTTCATGGAGGCTAGCACCATAACGGAAAGACACACAAGGCAGAGCATGCTGGTTCAGCTGCTTGCGTCGCCAGTCGCCAAGAGAACTACGCCGAAAGACTGACGTCACACCCACTGAAAGCGGCGAAATCCAAGTTACGCTACGCAAAGTGTATAAAATCGACTTGATTTACGTGGTTAACGCAAATTCAAGGGCCCGGCCATTCGTAGTGCATGGCGAATACTGAAGTCTCTACGTAATCCGTTCGTGAATCGCGTTGACTCCACAGCGAATTGATCACCACCAAAGTTTATCTTTTTAAAAAGCACTTACCAGTTCCTCTTCTTTTTCCATCCCCGTTGGCATTTGTGGAACTGCCCGGTTGATAGAGACGCAGTCATTTAAGTCTGGAAGATCTCTGTTGCGGTAGACTGGGAGAGGTTTGGCGGCGTCTAGCGCTCGCGCTCGGAACGATAATTTACTCATTGTTAGCGCCTAACGTAATCACAGAGCCACCAAAGGAAATGTGAATCCCGCCAGAATACGATAAAGATATCGGTGTAAATCCAGGAGGGACACGGCTGTTTCCACAAAAGTAGAATTTATTGGTTTTCACTTGCTTGAAATGTCGCACGAAAAGCCATTTTTGGTCTGGATTAACCTGATATAATGGCTATTTTTGTCGTCTGGTCTGCTCTCTGCGCCATGGAAAACATGGCGGACATGTCCACACAGCGGCGGAGCAATCCCGGCAGCCAGTGCGACACATCTGAAAAACATGGGCCGTGATGGTGCGTGCGCAGCCTGTACGGATCTCGCAATGTCGGCTCGCACGTCAGACCAAGTTGTCCATATTAAATATCACAGAAACGTTTATTTATAGGCAGTGTTTCCCATTAATAGACTTAACCGCGGCCTACAGTCATTTCAGAATACGCACTCACAATAAACATACCAACATAGCTTTGCGATGATAATAAAATTACCAGATATGACTTAATTTTGCTTTCTAAATTAATATCCTCCAATTTGATACATTGGCTTCTGCCGGGGTCATACTTGAAAAATATGAATAGATCCAGTCTGCAAGAGAAAAGATGATCAACTCTAGTGGTGGTGTAGTGGGGTGCCCAACTGCTATACCTTAATTTACTGTACTGATATTCAATCCGATTTTTGATTTAATGAGGAAAATACAAGTTCCAGACTCATTGTTTTTGTGTTTTGCGCTGATTTGTAATTTTGTGCAATTATGACAAAGGAGTCAGTTGATAGGCCTACAACCATTTAATATAAAGTAAAGACAATATCTTGTTTCTTCATAAAAACTTTGGAATACATGTAACAGGAAGATTTCTTTAACAAAATATAGGTTTAATAGACATTTCCTGTTGCAGTCGAGCAGTATTTAAAAATGTAGAAGATGGTGAAATGCCATAGGATTTGATTAAGAACATTTCATAAATGGGTAGAACATTATGGGCATTTACAAATACCATGAAATTACATTATTTACAATTTACATTTTAAATATAAAGCACCTTCTTCAACATGGAATAAATATTTTCCTTAATTCGTATAACATTTATTTCAAAATAAAAGACAACTAAAACTTTAATATGCATACAATCACTTCGAATATTTACAGTAAAACTCAGTAAATCAGTGAAATCATTTACATGCACTTCATTGTCATATTCAAGTATTCCCTTCTTTTTCATTAGGATACATTGGCGATAAGCCAGGTTAATTAGATAGCTTGAATTATCTTCATGTGTTTGGTTACAAGATGTGGATTGTGATGTTGACGTTAGTTGTCCATTGTCCATGACCATCCAGCTCTGATATATGCAAGTGGGGGCAAAGAAATTCAAATGCACAACTAAACATGGATACTATACTAATATAATTACAGCTTTCTGAATACTGTAAATATACAATAAAAGGACATCCTGAAATTAGTTTTATGATGAATCACAATAACTATATGATCTGAGATAGGAAAGCAATGATATAGGGGTAGAGCCAAGTCACTGGCTGTAAAAAGAAAATTTAATTAACAGGGACTTGATATTCAACAATATTCTCCATAACTCTTTATAGATAATCCAGAATTGGAAAACAGGCTTTCCCAATCACATTGATACCAACACCAGATGGAACCTCTGCATATGGTTTAGAAAATCTACAAATATTTTATGTAAGAGGACATTTTTATATTCTGAAGATTTTTCTGAGTTGGTTGACATGGCTGAGAAACAAAGTGATGAGAGCAAACATGTACATACACAGCAAGCTGTTTTACTAGTGGAGGGGATATTGGCAAATACTGAATTTAGAGACATAAAACAAAACCCTCAGTAATATTACCTTGAGGCCAAGAATGTAGAGGACTCCTAAGCATGGCTTAGCTTTGATAAATAATGCACCTTTTAGAGTTAGTACAATGTTACAAGGTGCAGAGAATCATTTATCAACCATTTAAAGCTGCGTTGTGGCACCCCACAATTATACTTTTTTGACATTACTTTTAATTGTTTCGTAGAACGTGTACACATTAATATAGTTTAATGTATAGTTCATGAATTATGAATTAAAGCAGCACACGTGGAACATGGAGAATGGAAAGTTTATGAAAGTTAACGATAATTTTGCAGTGCAGGAATTGAGATAACACCATCTGGTATTTTTTACAATTTTGTGTGATAACCTGTTCTAAAATATCAGTGGAACACCAAAAGCAATATAATGTAGTCTGTTTCTGCAAATTGTCCACCTTCACATGAAATTGAAACTGTTAATAAGGTGTTTTGGGGATATTCAGGTTCATTGAGAAAATGTCTTCAAGGTTTAGAGGCATGTTATTCATGCCATAAGATCTGGCATTTATTATTATTATTTATTATGTGTGTGTTTAAGAGAAAGTAATGTAAACCAAATCTTACCTACAGCCCCTTTAACCATTTTATATGAATACCATTTTCAGAATCTAACAAACTGTAGGTATTTAGTAGTTCAAATTCGACGGTTCCCACAAGAACCACCAGGTTCAAGTGGAACACAGACAATGTAACAATGATCTAGTTTTGTTCCCCAGATGGTGCCAAATACGTAAAATTGTGGCTTCACAGAAGTCACAGACCTTTTTCTTACATTAGATACAACATAAAATCGGGGAGCTTTCCACCATTTTAAGATAAAGAAAACGAAATAAATAAATACAATCCATCAAAATAGGTTCCTGTCATCTGAAGATCTTCCTCTTTTTGGCTTTTGGGGCTTTCCGTACACCATCTAGGCCTACCTGTGGAGTCAAGTGAAAAAAAACACTTAAATGGTGGAACATAAAAGCACACCGTAAAATCCATTTGAAATGGTTTACGCTCGCCTCTGCTGCCATTACTCACACCATACATTTGTTATAGTGTTGGCATGCGCATTAGTATTCTTCCTTAAAGCCCATGGGAGACCACTAGCTCCAATCTAAAAAGAGCAATAGGACTGCCTACAGCAACATATGGTAACCAGAAAATAAGGGTTAAGGCTATTTTTCATAACACTCACATCAGCCGTCAATTTGTTCCACTGGCCCATTGCATTGTGCACAGAATCCTCCATGCTGTCGTTAACTGCCCCAGCACTTTGAAAAACAAACCACACAGATACAACCTTTAATGTATTATTTCATTTATTATTATTGCACTCACTCATTATTTGTTGTTTTGTTAACTGTGAAACAGCAGCATAGACCAACCATTTAAAAATCCAGGATGTTCAACTTACCTCAGGTGAATACCATTAGCTTTGTGCAATGTGTCCAGGTCATCCTTCAAGGTTTGGTGAAATCTCACAGGCTCTAACTGACCGATTTCCAGAAGAAAAACATTCATCAGAGACAAATTTGTCTCTGGTCTTCATACACAATACACATGACTTAAAGATACTTGGCAAGCCAAGCATCTGATAAGCATTTTATTATTAATTACATCACTAATGACCTCACCTTGCTTTGCATCATTTCACCAACACTGCAGAGATAAGTGGGCCCCTCCATTTTCATCTTGCTCGGCCAGGGATGAAAGCTCGGGACCCCGGCCCACAGCAGATCTCCCCCAGGTTGCGTCGGTTGTCTGTGTGCCAACGGTCGACCAGGGTGGTGCAGGCTGATGGGTCCCAGCCTCTCTTCACTCATCTGGCCTTCTGCAATATTCAGCACAAAGGATCCGTTTAGGTTGCCTTCATCACGCCCGCTGTAGTTCCCGTTGAGCTGACCATTTAAATATCCGTTGGACCGCTTAGGAAAATATGCTTGCCGGCCATCAGAAGCAGGGTAGTGCTCAGGGGACTGGATGACGCTGCCTGATGTGTGGCCTTCACTTCTCACTTGGCAGAGGAGGCCATTTCTGGGGTGGTTACCATTCAACTGAGAGAGACTCTGCTGCTGTGGTGTGGGGAAGGCATGTCTGGCCAGAAACTCTGTATAGAAGCTGTTCCCGTTGACATCCTGAGCCCGTGCCTGCAACAAACTCCTCTCATTCTGGCAAAACCCGTGTTGTGGACCTCCATTGGCGTTGCTGCTCCACTGACCCGTCTGTGTTCCGCGGCCGAAATGAAGTGAAGCATCCGGGGCAGAGGATATGCCGTTCACTTGCGCGAGTTTTGTGGGGGTCTGTCGCGCCCTGGCCGAGCGTTGCACCGGCTCCTCGGGATAGGTGCGAGGCGGCCCGTGAATGACCGATTGTGAGAGCTCCAATGGCGTGGCTGCTTGGGATGCTGAAAACGCACAATTGCGAACAATGACGCTGGACGCGGCCTCCCCGCGCAACCCTGCTCTGACCTGTTGGCTGGTTGGGTTGGCTTCTGTGCAGTGATGCCCGCCCTGTGCTATGGCGAGTTCCTGCTGGCTGGCCTGGAAGCACATGGCATCAGGCAGACCCACGCCCTGCGGTTGATCCGTTACCATGCTGGCAGGGTGCGGTAACCTCTCAGCAAGACTCACCTACCACAAGAAAGCCCAAGAGATAAAATCTGAATTCTTAATAATTCTTAATTTTTTTTGGTTTAAACCCACTCAAGTCATGACAAAAACATCCATCTGACCTTGAAGGTTCTCAGAAGGCCATTCATTGAGCTGGGGGAGCGAGGGTGGTGATTGGAGTCACAACATGAAAGGCTGTCTGGGCACTGGAGGAAGTCCATGGCCTGGACTGGAAGTTGTCCCGAGGCGTCTTTCGGCTGTTGCCTCTGTTGCCGGCGCCGCTGGCTACCATTCTGGGCTTTTCTTGAAGCCGTGTCCAGAAAACCTGTGGAAGTGTCAAAAGAGACGAACCAGAGAAGGAGCAAGGAGAAGGGGAAGGGTCAAATGAGAGGTAAAGATAAAAAACAAAACCATAGGTTTATAAGCAATCACAATAGAGTCCTGCTAGGGAAGGTTCCAGAGAGGCGTATAGGACCATCCAAGCATCTTAATGTTGTATGATTCAAGTTAAATTACAGCCCAAGTGTATTGGGACTAGTGTAACGCTAGCAAATATAGTTACATTTATAAACTAGGGATGGTGTGCCGTTAATGAAACAAAAACAACGGTAAACAAATGAAATAGTGATACAGAAATCATATATTAGACAATGCAATAATGAGAGGAAAAGAAAATCATATTTTTTCAGCATATAGATAGGGAACCCAAGCGGCCATCATCAGCTCAGAAGTTGAATAATTATCTACCAGAAAGACCTTCACCAGGACAAATTACATCAGGGGCGAGGAAAATGAGCTTTGCCAGAAAAGAGACCCTTTCACACTCTCCGCTAGTGAATGCAAACCTTACCTTTTCCAGTCAGTCCCTAGGCTACCGTAGACAAAAATAGTGTGCGGCAGTGTTCAGAGAGCAGTGACAGAAGGAATCGTGAGCTTTGCTGCCAAATCAAAAAGGTTTCAAAAACAGGATGACAAACCTCAAACAAAGGGGCCACCATGATCCGCTAACTCGTGGTTTTGCGAAGGACATGTGCTGAATCCACAGAGCTTGGACGCGAAGTGAGTGTGATCATTTGTGTGGAGCTCCTGTATTGAGAGAGAAATGCATCCTACATTGAAGGGTGCGTGTATGAATTTTGCTGATCGGCGTTGTAAAGGGAACTGCTTTCCCAGGCAAACTAGGCTGTGGACGACGACAAGTTAGGGACATTACAAAAGTTGCAGTAAGAGATTCATATTTAAATTCCCTAGACATCTTTACCAATTCTAAATCCAAATTTATTTTTAAATAATTTAAAATCAAACAAATTTTCATCCTTGTGGAAAGACAAAAAAAACGAAACACTACAACTTTTAACCAAACAAATTCACCTTCTTCAATGTAGTACCTATCAATCTTCACTATAAATCACGAAAAAAGCCAGTAAGACCACCTCCCAGGGTATTTCGGCCCCGCGATTCCCAGTGGTGATGAATGTTTTCTCTCAAGTTAGCCATCACCTTCAACAAAAACATGTGGCTGTGGTGACCAGGAAGTGACATAAGAATAAACTAGTCTGTCACATTAGCGTTACTAAAGGAACAATTTTAGTAGTAGGAAAACTGCCATTGCCTTCACAAAACCCTATATGATCCATAAAAATGATGGGAAATTCAAATTTTGCCCTAGAGCAGGGTATTGTTGTAATGTTTGAAATAAGTAAGAAAAAATGTCAATGATTGAATTGAGATGAAAACAGCTAGCACACAAAGACATTAGGACTTTCTTCATAGACTAAAACGGGAAGGAATTGTTGATTGATCAATAAAGAAGGGTAGAAATAAACTACACAAAAAAAGTATTTTCATTCAGAATTTCATTCTTTCATGTAAAGATTATGAAAACAACTACAATGTGTTGGCCAATACCTTGGATTAATGGGTTACCTGATTCAGGGTACATTTCGAAACCACCATTGGTCATCACTGGGGGAAATCCTGTTCCACCTTTAAAACTGAGGCTGCCCTGGGATGGTTTTACATGATGAGCCATTCGTGGCTGCTGAGAGTTTTGGTGACATATGGACCCCTCGACTTCATGTCCGCCGTAGCTTAGGGTCCTCATATTCCCAACAAAAGGCAAATTGTGTGTTTGATTCACTTGATGTGCAAACTGTTCCATGTTCAGGGGCTCACCCCGATCATCACGACAGTCTTTGCTGAAGTTTCGATAGCCTGTGATGTCTCTACTTTGGAGATGAAGGGGTCCATGCACATTCTGCATGTTTGACATCGAAGGCACACTCTCCTCAAAAAACAACGGTTTGCCGGATGAAGACGGTGGTTGACACGCATGACTGAGTCCATTCTGGGCCTCCAGCTGGTGGTTAATCGGTTGAACAAGTGGTGCCCTTGAGACATCGTTGGTTGCCACTCCTTGCTGCAGGAGCCTTTTAGTGGGCTCTGGATAGCCATGCAGACTGGGACCATGCTGCATGTTCATATGGAAGGTCATATCCCCGTCGGTCTCACCAGGGGGTTTACGCTTGCGCATCGCCCCTCGTTGCTGGGACATCAGTTTGTCTCGGAGCGCTGCTCTTCCACTCTGTCCCTCACTCAAGGGGACCCCAGAACCGCATAGATACTGGGGCTCCAAACCGCCGCATCCATCACTGTACGGCTGCCTGCCACCACCAACCAACCCGGGGTGACCCGAGCTGCCACCCAGATTGTTTTGATGGACTAACTGTGCTTTGGCCGCTGCGGACAGTAGACTACTGGCTGGGAAAGTGGGAGGGATCTGTCGGTCAAGTTGGCGAGGGGCCGTTTTCAGGGCGAGTCTAGTTTGATTGACACCGTCAGTTCTGGGAGGCGGAAGGCGTATGGACTCAGAATGCACGCTGCCACCGGTGTTTACTGCTACTAGTGGCTGGATCACAGACTCTGTTATGTGATGGAGCGGCACTGAGGTCTTTGAGGATGAAACAGGCCCCTGCAAAGACCGGGAAGGCTGCTGCTGCGACGACACCTGTGCAGCCAGGGTGACACTATTGTAATGTGAAGAGGATACGGACGTGTGTGGGTGCAAAGATGACTCCTTTAACCTAATGGGTGCAGGAGGGGCCGCCATGTGTACTGGAGATCTAACGGGTGAAGATGAAATGGATGACAGCGCTGGGTGCTGTTGGACTCTTGGGCCAGGCCCACCCACTCCAGACTTGACCACAGGCATGGGGAGATTACTCGGCAAGGGGACGACAGCAGGAGGGCCGTGTACAGATGCCACCTGAGGCTGGTTATTGACATGGAGTCTTGAGGGCGTTGGGACAGCTTGATCGTGAAAGTCTGATAAGCTCGGTATAGGGTCCAGTATGCCGAGAGGGTCTTTTTCAGAGGAGCTTATGCATCTCTTCTGAACAACATAGGGAGTGTGCTGTGGGATTGGGTGCTGTTGCTGTGTGTTGGACGATGAGGGGGATTTATGTGGATAGTCTGTGTTTTGAGGGAAGCTGCAGGGCGATCTCTGCCTGTTTGGGCTTTTGGTGTTCATTGAAGGTGATGAGGAGACACTGGTTCTTCCAGCCAGGGCACAGGACAGCTGGCCGGATGAGGGGGGAACGTGCACCATGACACTAGGTGGCGAGAGAGGGCCAAAGCGCTCACCGTTCACATGGCCAGAGCCAGGGCTTACGGCTCCGTGAAAACTTAGTGCAGTAGACTCGGGGCTCCTGAGAAACGGGGTCCTGTCCCCATAATGCTGGGAGCTACATGCGGTGGTTGCTGGGGGGCTGAGTAAGCCACTATGATGGTTGCTGCGATATGGAGACCTTTGGGCGCGGTGGTCACCAGCACCAGGTCGCGACCTGGACTGGTGTGCATACGCATCCCTCTGGGGCGGGGAACCCAGTTGGTGTTTGTGTACGTAGTGCTGTGGACCAGATATCGGCAGTTTGTAGGAATTCGTGCCATCGGGTGTGACCGAGTTGGAGGGACCGTTGCGTGGATCCTTCCTTATTGCTTGAGGATTCAAAGAACCAATGTGACAACCACCTGCAACATGAAAAATAAAACAGGCTTATCCAAAACTAGTAAAAGATTGGGGAGGAAAGCTGTAGTACAACCTGACTGATCTTAAGCATGAAGCTTCATATGCAGGTGAGTTCCCCTATTTCTATGGCTGTATATATATATACACACGATATTATGTACATTTATAATCATACCCAATCGACTACACACAATTTTAAGTGAACCAACCAACCAACCAACCAACCAACCAACCAACCAACACACACACACACACACACACACCAGAGGTTCTACTCGGGGACTCCATGCTCCTGTGCAGAGTCGCGACGGCTATGATCTTCCTCTTGTGTATGCACAGCTTGGTGACGGCAGAGTCTGCTTTGACATCCTCGGCCGTCCTTTGAGTGACGGCAGCCCCTGAGTCAAAGTTGAACACCTGGGAGGAGGCGGGAGAGAACAATGAGGCATACACGCATGGGTTTGGAATACAGCAAATGTATACACAGCTACCACCACGTTCCTGAGGAACGTGTGAAACACTGCAACACATGCCAAGACACTGACCTTATGAAGGATGAGGGGACACTCCAGGCCACACTTGCAGGTTCCATCTGTCTGGAGGTAGCTCTTGGCTTGTTCCAGACAGGCTAGCACTGAGCCACTGGGGCTGTGGAGAGGAAGAGGAAAATGGGACTGATCAGCCAATCACAATGCACACACACACACACACACACACACACACAATATTGGGATAATGGATTAAAAACAAAACCAGAAAGCTCAGAATTTGCATGGCACCAATAATAGATATTAACAGTAAGTTATGCATTATTTACATATTTACTAATGTAACGTAAATATGATATAAAAGTAGACCATCTTTATATAGTCTAATATAATAGGATAATAAATGTGCTCAATATTAGCACCGCAACCATGGACGCATGTCCATTTACATCAGTGAATATAGAATATGAATATGGAATATGGAAGCTGTGTTGGTCTGTTTGATTGCTCATGCAGAGAGGGACTAGCAGCACTTGGCTCAGCAGCCTGAGACAATACTGCACCCCAGAGCTCTCTTCCCCTCATCCACTGGCCCCAAGCAGTGCAGCAACACTGGATATATTCTTTTAGGACATTAAAAAGGAAAAGGTCAAAATAGTTCTTCTTACAAGACAACCCCGCCAAACTGAGCTACATGTAAAAGGCAGATTAAAGGGCAAAGAGAGAGAGCGAGAGAAAGAGAACATTTGAACTAGAGAGGTGTGACAGACAAGACAAACGCCATTTCAGCCGCCTTTACAAAATGTTGGCTTCGGAGTTGAACATGGAAATTAAAAACCCACACAAGAACTGTTGAAATTAAGGGGGTGGGCAATATATGGAAATATACCATTAGGCAGCATCCTAACTCATGATAGAGACGGCAGTTTTCTACGCTTTTCTAAAACCTCATCCTCCAAGTTTCTTAACGTTGATTACAAAAAACAACCTCACTGGATGTTCTGCCCCTGGCAGATGATGGAACATAGAGCGACTTTAGAAGCAGTTAGCATGACTATTTTCACAGAAGATATGTTTTATTGATCCAGTTGTACTAAAAAGACAGAATGAAAGAGAAAGTGAAAGGAAGAGGGAGATCAGACAGTCCACATTTCCCAGCAGCTCCTCTTTCTGCTCTTGCTTCCCTCACTGCCAACTGAATGCCATGCTTGCCATACCTATGTTAGTTACTTGAGGCCCGTTGTCAGTGTGGCTATGTGTACATGAGAATACTAGTGTTCAAATCACCCTCCCTGTTGGATTGGTTGAGAAATGTCACTCTGTATCTTCAGCACTTGTCTTTAGGCTGAACTCTGCCACGGTTTACTAGACCTGCAATACTTATGTGCAACTCTGACCACGGAAGACTATGATATAGCTAACAAATAATATTAGCTAGTATTTTGGCCAGGCAACATATTTACTTCCTGGGGTGACATTTGTATCTTCACTGGATGGGTGCATCATCAGGTGCCGGCTAACGGGTGCTTTTGGATCAGACTTACTCCACGTTTGACATAAAGAGAGACACAAAGCCAAGTAGATAATGGAAGATGCATACATGTAGTTCTGTGCCTCAAGAGGAAAAACACTAAACAGAAAAATACAGCACCTCACAAACACAGCGTTCAAAAGTTATTTACCAATACATTACATATCTTAATGTCTCTGTTACTTTCCGCAATTTCAACAGCCATTCAACAAGAGTGGGATTTCGTTGATCCCCAAAATGTATAGTGCACTGTAGGATCATACTCCCGATTGCACACGATTTTGGATAGATTTTATTGTTCCTGATCAAATTGTTAGAACACAAACCCCGGAGATAACATATTGAAACACGTCAATGAACAGTGAACAGGGATAGTGTTCTGTAAAGTAGGCAGAGCCCTACCTGACGTAGACAACACCGCCATGGTGAATCTTTCGTTGCCACCCAATGGGGACCTGGGCTAGTGGCTTGCCAACTGGGCAGTGGCCTCCACCACCATACGTCACTGTTCTGTCCATTGTCATGAAGGTCCACCCGCACCACAGCAAATATCACAACCTTGTGAGACTAAAACCAGACCGCCTGAGCTTCATCCTGGACCATGTCGGCGAACCCATCCAAAGTAGACATGGTTGGGGCAGGCAAATTCATGGACACCCCAATATGGAACATTGATATTATATTGATATTAACAACTAAAAATCCATCAACAGCCCAAGCGATGTTCTTGGCCATTTTTCTTTCTCCTGGCGTCCGTTCCTCCAGCGATCACAGAGGAGGAAGCCTATGGCTGACGAGGTATGTCTGCGTCACCCCAGTCATGTTGAAAGTGCGGCGTGCCTTGGTTGATGTCCCCCTCTCTCTCTGGTGGGCTACCAACAAGTAGCCCTGCTGTGTGGGCTAACCACAGTGGTCACTTGGGTAGGAAAAACATCAGCTTCAATTTGATCTGCGTTTTATTTTTCTATTAAAAGGAGGCCCCAAGCTTCACGCCGTTTTGATGGAAATTAACTCCTCTCCACTGTAAGATGGGTGAAAGAGAAGCTTAGAGATAGAATCACAACATCAGCCTCTGGATGGAATGTAACGCATCTGTGGAGAAAACAGAAAAAAATAATAATACATCAATTAACCATGATAATTATATCTCTCAATGTCAAATGCTAGCAATCAGTAAGGATTAATATATAAAAACCAACAAATGGCAACAACACACCAGCATGAACAACAAGAACTCATAAGGGCTCCTCAGATCCTCTAAGGCTGAAGTGGCAGTGGCTGACAGAAAGCCAATAAAGAATGCACTGGAGGAATATTACCATCTTGTTGCCACTGGTGATAAGGCACCGGCCAAGCCAAGGGCTAGATTAAAACGGGGGGATGGGGAAAGATAGACAGGCATTTTCTTTTTACAGTGGCAGTGACAAAGGTATGACTAAGTCCCCTGGCATTTTTTTTTCCATTCACAGCAAGCAACGGCTGCTTCCTTGGGCAAATGGAGCGACAGGGATCCTTCACAATCACATAATTACATCCAACCCCAATTTACATTTATCATTGGTTTTAAATTAGTCCTAAAAAGCAGTCTTATATACTTATGATGTACATGGCACCATGTTAGCCATTGATGACAAATTTAAAAAAAATTTGAATGAACAAATGTCAATTTTGCCAGTGAACTCCACCTACTATGTGTAGATCAGGATTTAGGCACATACCTCATATTCTGACAAACACAGAACCAATCCCCCAATCTTGCAGCGTGCTTAGCAAAAGCCTTCTCGTTTGAATACTGATCCCCAGATGTATTGCCGTTCTGGTCACATGGTTGTTACGTCTGCCGATGCTCAGACTGGGCGGTTTTGAGTCTATACCAGCTCCCTAAGCGAAATGGTCTGTTATCTACAAGGCCACTCATCCATTCATCTCAAGCATATGTTTGTATGACATGCCAAATATATATATAAATTTTAAAAAAATTGGGGGAATGGTAGTAAATCCTATGCACTGTGCTTTTCCATGTCATGTATGGTGCTCATTTATAATCATATTATCAAAAGCATAACAACCCAACAACTACCCTTTGATTCTTGACTGGAGTAAATAGTCCCGGTCCAAGGTAATGGCTGAATAACAGCAAGCTCATTTGGCATAAAAGAGTAACCCAGAAAAACAGGGGTGGAGGGGCATTATAAATGAATGAGACACACACCCACTAGAGATGTGCGGTATCACTGGAAAAAGTAAATATATTTTCACCAATTTTCCCCCCCACTATACCTTGGTAATGTCCTACTGTGATTCGCTCATCACATTAACCATTTCATTGCACATATTGTTGCTTTACTGTAATGAAGCATTATATATCGAAAATGGTCTTTCTTAATACCATGTTCAAACCTCCATGCAATATCTAGCATCTTACCAGGATATTATCGTTATTATAATGCTACTACAATGCTATTGTCCAGTTTTCACAACAACACACCTGCTTAATGCTGCTTGCTCACTGCTGTGCAAGCGACTGATAATTTAGGCCAACTACTAGGCTGCCTACCTGAGACTAACACTGATTGCACAGCAACAAGACAAGGCAGAGTTACAGTTCATGGATATACTATTCTTGTCGAGACACACTAGCTACACATGAGCAGGGCGAGCACCCCGGTATCTCACCAGTGCTCAATGCCTGGAGAGAAAGAGAGAGTTGAAAAATAGGACAGGTTGCAGCCTTGGATGCAAGGTAGGCAGTCCCAAGGGGATGAAGAAGGTGGCGGTGGTGGTGGTGGGGGGGGGTCAGTAAGAGATCCAATAGTGCCAACTATTTTGGCAATGGTATGGTTTCAGAGACACGCTAGTCTCTGGGCTTGTGACAGGGAACACGCAACTGTTTCTATACCTGGTGGGTAAAGGGATGCCACACAGACACAACATTAAAAGCTAATTAATGGCACTTAGAGAAAATATTTGTACTACTGTAACTGTAGTTTAATACTTCAGACTCAGCCACCCCCCCTTTCTTGGCAAACTGAAATGCAGGCAAAGTAACATTTTAACCAGAGTAGAAAACTAACTGTCTAGCATGAGTGACTGCATCCAGCATAGCAACAACACGAAGCCACCACCTTTTTGCCTTGCAAGAGAACAGATAGTGCAGCAATTGTTCTCTCCAAATCATAAATCTCGAAATTCCATTTGCTGCCAGAAGTTATGGATGCTGGCTGTGGGCAGTGCAGCCAAACTAGTGGCCGTGCAAACCCAGGAGCAGTCGGTGCTGCCAATAATATACGACATGGCTTTTTACAATTCCACAGATATTGACAATTTTCTCTTAACAAGGGGATTTTGTCTTTATTTTTCTAATGGGGTTTGAATAGGACAATCGTTTGGTGTCCAATAAAAGCTCCCATATGTATAAGCCTGAAACGACAGTATTTGTGGCAAATGCATGTCGTTATACGATGTGGAATCCGCAGCTCCTTTTTTCAACAAATCAAAATATGAGGCACAGTCCAGGAAACAGACCGACCTTTTCTAGGAGATCAAGAAGGATCACGCAGCAACCATTATGCCACAACATATAGGCTGGTGCTGAAAGACTCGCGTTAAACAAATCAATGAATGCAGTATTGTAATCTATCTGTACACATTTACATACATACATACAAACATACATGCATGCATGCGGTAAACACAAACACGTTTCACCCAGGCGTATTTTAAAGCCGAGCTAATTTGCGGCAAACGTTAGCAGGCTAAGCTAGGAGAAAAACATCTGCAATACCACCAAGCTAATCAGTTAACTTGGGCTGCTTGTGTGAAAATGGTCACAAATACTACGGTGCCGTTTTTTTAAGATGACAGCTATCCTCGAATTTCTTAGTGTGTTGAACACTTGATGAAACTAACAATTGACATACATATCCAACGTCAATGTTCAACATTAGTCTTGATAACCTCAAATGAGGACTAGCTAGCTGGATAGCTAAATGAACAACAACCGGAGAGCGCCCAGCGTATCCTTCGCTTACAAAACAAGCACATTTAGTTGAGCCATGGGAAATTGGACAAACTAGGAAAACTGAACAAACCGCCAAGCACCATATTACAAGCAACAAAGTAAGGATCCCCATATCTCATGAGCTTCGTAAAAAAAAACAATGACCTCTGTAAAATGTATTTGAGTGCATTGCTATACGAGTTGAGTTGGAAACACAAGTAGAACATACAACATTTGAAAGATTTTCACTCACCAGTAAAATATGCACACTGTATTGAAGTAGAACACCCCTTTCTTCCCGTCTTCGCTTACGCGTAATGTTCTTTGTCAAGCTATCAAGAATAGTCACGACGGCTGTGATTTTCAAAATAAGGGCATGTTGGTAATAAACTCACGTTCACAATATTGTCCATGTCATTGTTTTTGCCCGACACTATTTTATTCTTCCCAATTTAATGGAAGTGTATATATACATACTCCTTTGTGCCTTGCTCATGAACACTACACTATTACTAGAGTTGGACAGAGTCAAATAATATAACAAAAAAATAACACAAAAACTCAATCTTTGTTCAGAGGGGCCCAAATCCCGTTTGATGACTTGCTATCAAGAAACCTACACTGGACAAAGAAGCACAAACTATAGGCCTACCTCCGCGCTTCCTTTCCTGTTGTGGCTGCTGAGATTCAGGGCTATCAAATCTAAATACAAAAACCTCTATGACAAGTTCAAAGCAGCACAGTGAAACAGCTCTGCTTAATGCAAATGCAAATGAACTGTTGATAGCAGATGATGCCAGACCTGAGCTCTCCTGTAAACGACTGTGTGTCTACTGTTGCTGCGGTCTCTGACACTGCCATGAAATGGTTTTAGTATCACTTATCTGTCAATGCAGCCACCAATCACTTGTTAGGAGGTTGTTAGAAGTCCCAGATATTCCCTGTCATTGGAGGTGCTCCAGAAAAGACGCCTCCTGGTTGAACTTTTAAATTCATAATGCCTTTCATTATCCCGGAAAAGTTGTCAGATGTTTCTAAATAGCATGATGTCATCAGCATAGCAATGCAATTATACTCAGTGTTTTTATGCTACACATAAAAACATGTTGCCATCTAAAAACATCAAGAAACAATTAGCTTATTATTTCCAGAAACAGAAACGCTGGATTTTAATTTTCTGTAGGACAGCTGGACGACTAGTTCCATGATAATAGTGAGAATGTGATGGATTATCCTCACCACTTAATTAATTATGAGCTAAATAACGACCCAACAGACCCTGCTCTCCACTCAAACTGGTCCTGCTTCTTTTGAACCCTGCTACCAAGCTCTGCATGATGGGGGTGATTCGAATTTATTTAGCGTTTAACTTTTGAGTCTCAATAAATCTTATGTATTCTATGATTTAAGGTAGTAGCCTCCTGCGGCGTTCAATTCACTCCTTTCTTTTCAGATTTTAGTAATGGTAAGAGAGACAGAGAGGAAGGACGGGGGAAACGTTCACTATACAAAAGCCTATTAAAGGAGAATCCCCGCCCCCCCTCAGCTTTTAATGTGAAATTCAAAATCCAATCACCGGAAATTGATTAGGCCCAGGGAGATGGGGCTGTACTTAAAGACTAGGCTACATGATGGTATAGAAAAATAGTGTTTAGTTTGTGTAAAATAAATGCAGTAAGATGCAACAAAAGCAGTTTCCCCCTACATTGCTGCTCGTGCTGGACTTACGGCAAATCAATTAGGCATATTCTCCAAAACTGACATTTAGCGTATTCAGTTTAGATCTCATGGTCCCATTCAACCAACAGTAATATCTGTATAATAATACTTATTTATGGGGCTCCCTTTTAGGTGGTCAGTCTTGCCTTGTTCCAATATCTACAACCCAACAGTCACTAATTTCCAACAGTAGGTTAGTGGTAAAACAGTAAAGTTAATAATTATAAAAAACTAACTAATATTAATTTATGTCAAGATCGTTCAACTGCTGCCACCTAGTGAGGAAAACAGACACGCGCATGGCGAGAGACCTTTCATACTTGATCTCTGCTTATGATCTTGGATTTGTTTAACCATAAATGTATGAGTCAAAAACAAGTCAAACAAAAGGTTTGGATTCAGGCTGAGTAACATTAAATATGTTATCACTGGAAGTCATTGGGAACTTCAAACACAAATAACTAAAATGGTTTATAGGCCTACATTTGAATTCCAACCCAAATTATGCTCACAAATGTATAAAAACCAGGCCAAAATAACACTTACCTCTTACCAAATAATATGGTTAATCCTTGGGAAACAATATACACCAGAATGTAAATATAACCATGTCTTATTGTTATTTATGGCATATATAGCACTGAAGAAAACTAGTGAGTGAATCTGAGTCTGCTAAATGCGCTAAATGTAAATGTAGTGAGTGAATAGTGTGGGGGCAGTAGTGGAGGCATTGAAAAACAAAACCCAGAGGACACTGTATAGAGCAGTCACTATACTTTATTTTGGGAGAAAGGGAGAGGGGGGTAGCATACATTTTCTTCTGTACAATATTCAACAATCACTTCCAACCAAGCCCTGAAACAAGTTTAATACTTGCAACAAAATAAAGAAAAAAATGAAGATACAAGATGGCATGTTGTTTCCTAACAATGGGCCATTTATAGACCATTTTATAAACTCCCTGTGTTTAGCGACGTCCTAATTAGTGTCACAAAAAAAGTGTTGTGCGAGAGGGGCGGAAGGGAGGTGTCAGGAAAACAATGAAATAAGAATGGGTGATCAGATGTTGCGAGTTGTTTTCTGATGTGGCACCGTCGTCTGCTTACGATGCCACGAGCACGATGAGCACCAGTAGGGATGGATGAGGTAAAATGAGTCCATTCTGGGGGAGGGGCTAAAAAGAAGAAACTAAAACATACAACGCCAACAGTATGGAAACCGCTGTTCCACACTGCTTCCCCTAGAGGAAGATTAGTGTTTTGAGTCTTGGACATAAATTAATAAAACCATTTGTATATATTTTTTTCCTTTTTCTAAAATACCATCGTCTTATAAAATAAACATAATTCTTTAATATTAACATTATAAAGATTTTTCTGCCTTGAGACCATAAAAAAAAGAACCTCATGCTAAATTCACAATCTAACACAACATTCATATGTACATACTGTGCATTGTCCATCCAGTCATTTACTAATATTGTCAGGAGAGAGAAAGAGGGGACGGGGTTTGGCTTTTGTTGAACTGTTGTACTGTGAAGGCCGTGACACAAAAAGCATGTCACACACTCCCAGGTTACATGAAAAACCGTGTGGGATTTTGGATCACACAACTGATTGGTGGGGGAGGAAGGTTTGTGGAGTGGCAGCAGTTTGTGTGAGAAGTGAGGTGAAATACGGAACACATTTCTCTTCCTTTTCTTCAGACTGTCAACCTTTAGCATCCGCGCTAGGAATAATACAATATTATCATGAGTTATATGACAATGGCAGCAGTTGCAAAATAAAAAATACAACTCTTTCCTGGATCTTAAACAGTTGTTGGCTTTGCACAAAATGTTTCACCCACAATTTCACCCAGTAATTCTGCTCACAGGGAGGTCCACAACGCTAAGCTAGCTCCCTGTGAACATTAGCAAATGTTGTTCCAAGGGGTGCCATGTGAACCAACTCGCTTGAATAACCAAAAACAAAAAAAACAACATACATACACACTAACCAATGAGGATTCCTCGGTGCTGCTGTGGCCTTAATTGAACCCGGCACGTTTGCTGATTCATGTCTGGGTATCCATGAAGCTGATGCTCTGTACAACCAGAGGATGTTTACATGTCAAAGAGTTCGCAAAAACCCAAAGTAAATGACAAATGACAAAAAAACAAAAACAAAAGTGTAGTGAAAGTTGGTAGGATTTAGTTTGCTCCAACCTTTGATTGCATACAGTTTAAACTGAGAGGAAAATTTAGCGTCAGATCCCTGAATGTCTGAGGTTTTCAACGTCAATGGGGGCCAGAGGAGCGCAGAGATGAGCCGCTAATGTGTCCCAGCTAACATGCATAGCAGCCAGCGATATCCAGCCAAAAGTAGTGTCTCGGTTTTTTTCTTTTCAGGCCATCCCTGCCATCATCTTCCTTGAGATGGTGGTGGGTGTAAGGTGTGGGTGTGATGGTGATCAATGCAGAAGCAGAGGGGGCTAACTTTATCCTTACCACAGCGTTAAAAGACAGCACTGATCTAAATATGCACTAGCCATGACTGACACGAGTATGCCAAACAGTCAACGTTGGTGAGAGTAGAAATGAAGGAAGAAACCAAGAACCCAAGAAGTATCTGGTACCTGACTCCAGTAGCAAATCATATCCTGAGCCATGACCTCAGGCTCAACCTAAATGGAAGAAAGGGGAGAGGTGGAATAGGTGGAGTATACCCCTATTCTTCTTCTTTTTTTGAATACACATTCTTCTCACAACGTCTACTCCTCCTGAAATCGTGGTGGGAGCCGGATGTGGGACAAGAATGAGCGGGGAACCTCAGAAGAGTTGGGGACCGGACGATGGGATGTTTCCTGAGACATCTTGAAAGACGACCGGGGGTGCACGCCGCAAAGCAGCGACGGCACTTTAACCGGGTTGTTCGGGTGAAGAAAGTTCCATCAAAAATGTAGAAATAATTAACTAAGGGCAAGGGGTGGAGTTCCTTTACAACAGACATCATCGTCACACCTTTATATATATATATATATATAGAGCATCAATATTCAGAGAAAAATAGGAGAACAAAAACAAGAAAAACAATATACCTTTAAAAAGGCATTTGTTACATTGGTAAATGGGCACCGCAAACCTACAATTATTTTTCTCTAAGATACTTCATATTTGCAGGGATTTTTTCTCTCGTCTCCATGGGGTTAAAAAGAGGCTTTCAATTTTGGTAGAACCACAACTGCCACAGTCGCATTAAAAAACAGGTTGGGTGGCTGGGATGGTCAACAAGGAAATATACAAAACTAGGAAAAAGGCAAAAATAAAATTCAACAAAACAAAAAAATAAACACTGGTCTGTGAATGGCTATTTCTGTGTTGTCGTTGGCATAAGTCTTTTCTCCCCATCCCTCCCCTGCTCCTATCTATCCCTTTCTCCATTCCTCTCCTTTTACATTTCCAAAACCTCGGCAAACAGGTGAATCTGAATAATCTGAATGTTCTGCAATAACCCCCCCCCCCCACCTTCCCGAGGAGGAAAGACCATTTGTTTTCGTAGAATGTCAAACTGAGGTATACCTGGTTGAGGAGCAGTTTAAAAACATGAGTACTCCTGTTTTGAGGTGGTGGGTGGCGGTGTCTCGCCATCTCCTCGGCCCTGCTCCCCCTTTAATGGTGAGGAATCCCCCCCCCCCTCCCCCCCGTGGTTCTTTGGTTGAACAGTAGTCTGGTGGTGCCACCTGGTTAACCTGAAGCCGCTGCTGCTGTTGTTGTTGTTGCTGTTGTTTACAGGAGCTACGGCGAAGGCAGTTATCACGGTGACTGGCTCTTTGGGGTCCACAAGAGCCACACCTTGTTTCCTGGTGAAAGGGGGGATCGTTTTCTCAGCATCGCGGAAAACAGATTTTAAATTGAACGAAGGATGCGGGGAAAAAGAAAACCCAAAACAAAAAACAAACCTAGAGTCGCCAGGATCACATTGGCTAGATTCCACGGTCATTTGTGAGGTGATCACCAGAGAAGACTACTGCCTGCCTTTGAATTGAACCCACAGGTGTATCACTGGGGAGATATGTAGGGTGCAGGGTGGATAACAACCAATTGAAGGTAGGTTTCTACAGAAAAGTCTGGATAAATACCCATGATTACACACTTCGCATTGACAGCTCTCACGGTGGATATATATATATATATATATATATATATATATATATATATATACATATATATAGATATATATATATACACCTATAGTGTCATATGACATGTTTGTGTGTGTATATATAATTTATATAATTATATATACACAGCAGCGGTACAGACATTCAGAAGCTGTTTTCTTATTGGCATTATATAGTCATTCATAGAAACACACAGAAAAAAAAATAACAGCAAATGTGTCATAAAACCCAAGTCGCCCTTTTTTTCCCCCTCTCAACTCGCATCGTACTGAATTGAAATGAACCATGTCCGTAAAGGATTCCCCCCTTTTTTCTTAGAAAAAGACAACAAAAAGTCCAATGTCTGCCTGGGAGTTTGTTCCTTTTCCAGGTGAAGCTTTCAGTCTTAAGGGGTGGGGGGGGAATGGGGCAACTGTTAAAACAGCGTTGTCCATTGTAAGCAGTAGGGAGCCTCAGTGGAATCTGAGCCCCGGGCCTCTAGTCTGTAGGCACGCATGTAGCCTCAAACACTATCCCCCCCCCGGCAAGAGCACAGGTGGGTGTGTGATGAAGGGCAAGTCCCCTCCCCCCACCACCACTTGATGCGTCATGATGACAACTCTGTGTACAATCGGTGACGGATGCGCCTCAAAAATAAAGGAATAAAAACAACCCCAAAAAGGAAATCAAAGAAATACCAGGAGTCACGGCTCATTGGCTCGGTGGGGAAAAGGGGGTCGGGAGGTCGCGCATGGGCCAGCCAGAAGGGGGGGGCCTTGTCCTGATTGATCGATCGTTCGTTTCGATTGACTTAAATCGGCCGGGTTCCCTCAGTCTAGTCATAGGCTAGACTCTTTGGGCGGGTAGTCCAGGTTGGTCACCATGGTGACCACCGTGACGATCTCCTCAGGCGCCGTGATGCTGGCCTGCCGCTGCATCTGCACCACGCGCTCCTCCACGCAGCCGGCCGACAGGCGCGCCTCCCCCTCGTGGTCCCAGCACTCCTCGATGGTCTCGCACAGCATGGCCAGGCCCTGTGGAAAACAGTGAGCAATAATCAGCTGCCGTGCTTCACACCAACTGAATGATCCGCAGCCGCATGCCAAGTCACACAGAATGTCCAATTGATATAAGTCTGTATATGTATCTGATCAACGTTAAGAAGAGAGGACTGAATGTTAGGCCAAAAATTTACCCAAGGAATATCAATGTTACTTATATATAAGAGGATCATGGGATGCAGTCTCATTTCTCATCTACAACATGCAATGCAGCACTAACCAGGCCCTCGCAGTCAGCGGAATAGCAGAGAACATGCTCAGAGTCTGATGGGGTTGTCATTAGCTTGTTGTTCTTGCTTCGTATGGATTAAAAGAGAAAGCCTCTGGGATGCCAGAGGAAAGACGAGCTGCATACTGTAGCCCATCTGTGGCTGAGGCATGCAGTGCAAACGCACATTGAGGGTGGATGAGTGACATTTCCGCAGCAAAAACCCAGGAATCCCCAAATGCTGTTTCAGTGCATCACTGGACCTTTGATAGACAACACTCTCTCATGCCACAACATGAAAGATCTGAAAAACAGACCGAATGAGCTACTCCTCCATGACAACATCATACATTCGCCAATAAACAGGCCTTAAAGGATAACTAGATCGATTTTCATCTATCCGCATTAGGGATATAGTGTGAAAAACGGCTGCAGTTGTTGCTGATGCTCTCTTGTGTCTCTGGGGCGCAGCTCAGCGCATATGCAAAATCTTACCACAACGCCGTCATTTGACAGAGTTGGGGTAAGATTTGCGCCATTTGGCAGACTAAATTAGCGGGGGAGATCTGGGTTTCAGGCAACACGGAGGAAAGGTAAACATTGTTCATTTGCATATACTGCCCACATTGAAATGATACAAAGCCGGTTGAAAATCGGCCCCTAAAGTTCCCCTAGTTATCCACTGACAAATGCAATGCGACCACTTCCATCCGTATCTCTACCCAGAACCCCAAGTAGACCGATAATGATTGTGTAACGATTGATCGGTATTGTAATTCAGTTCAAACAAGTAGTTCAACCAACTGCCCACACACTAGCAGGCCCTGATGGTGGTGCCTCACATTAAAGGGACACTCTGAAGCCAGTCTTTAATGGCAGAGAACAGTAAGTAGCCGCTGAATTACTAGAAACACCCCAGGTTCACCTACAGTTTACTAGAACATCAACGCACCCCAGGTTCACCTACAGTTTACTAGAACAACATCAACGCACCCCAGGTTCACCTAGTTTACTAGAACATCAACACACCCCAAGTTCACCTAGTTTACTAGAACATCAACGCACCCCAGGTTCACCTAGTTTACTAGAACATCAACGCACCCCAAGTTCACCTAGTGTACTAGAATAACATCAATGCACCCCAGGTTCACCTAGTGTACTAGAACAAGATCAAATCACCCCAGGTTCACCTAGTTTATTAGAACATCAAAGCACCCCAGGTTCACCTGGTTTACTAGAATATCAACACACCCCAAGTTCACCTAGAGTACTACAATAACATCAACGCACCCCAGGTTCACCTACAGTTTACTAGAACAACATCAACGCACCCCAGGTTCACCTAGTTTACTAGAACATCAACACACCCCAAGTTCACCTAGTTTACTAGAACAACATCAACACACCCCAGGTTCACCTAGTTTACTAGAACATCAACGCACCCCAGGTTCACCTAGTTTACTAGAACATCAACGCACCCCAAGTTCACCTAGAGTACTACAATAACATCAATGCACCCCAGGTTCACCTACAGTTTACTAGAACCTCAACGCACCCCAGGTTCACCTACAGTTTACTAGAACAACATCAACGCACCCCAGGTTCACCTAGTTTACTAGAACATCAACACACCCCAAGTTCACCTAGTTTACTAGAACAACATCAACACACCCCAGGTTCACCTAGTTTACTAGAACATCAACGCACCCCAGGTTCACCTAGTTTACTAGAACATCAACGCACCCCAAGTTCACCTAGAGTACTACAATAACATCAATGCACCCCAGGTTCACCTAGTGTACTAGAACAAGATCAAATCACCCCAGGTTCACCTAGTTTACTAGAACAAGATCAAAGCACTCCAGGTTCACCTACAGTTTACTAGAACATCAATGCACCCCAGGTTCACCTAGTGTACTAGAACAAGATCAAATCACCCCAGGTTCACCTAGTTTATTAGAACATCAAAGCACCCCAGGTTCACCTGGTTTACTAGAATATCAACACACCCCAGGTTCACCTAGTTTACTAGAATAACATCAATGCAACCCAGGTTCACCTAGTTTACGAGAATAACATCAATGTAACCCAGGTTCACCTACAGTTTACTAGAACATCAACACACCCCAGGTTCACCTAGTTTACGAGAATAACATCAATGTAACCCAGGTTCACCTACAGTTTACTAGATGAATGCACCCCAGGTTCACCCAGTTTACTCGAACATCAACGCACCCCAGGTTCACCTACAGTTTACTAGAACATCAACGCACCCCAAGTTCACCTAGAGTACTACAATAACATCAATGCACCCCAGGTTCACCTAGTGTACTAGAACAAGATCAAATCACCCCAGGTTCACCTAGTTTATTAGAACATCAACGCACCCCAGGTTCACCTAGTTTACTAGAATAACATCAATGCAACCCAGGTTCACCTAGTTTACGAGAATAACATCAATGTAACCCAGGTTCACCTACAGTTTACTAGAACATCAACACACCCCAGGTTCACCTAGTTTACGAGAATAACATCAATGTACCCCAGGTTCACCTACAGTTTACTAGAATCAACGCACCCCAGGTTCACCCAGCTTACTAGAACATCAACGCACCCCAGGTTCACCTACAGCTTACTAGAACATCAACGCACCCCAGGTCCACCTACAGCTTACTAGAACTACATTAATGCTGTTTTTTGGTTGTTTTTGGTTGTTTTTTTTTACTTGCGCTGCAGATTTGCACAGAAAAAAAAACCATGCGGCAAGGGGAACGCCTAAGTGCTAGCTCAGTGGTTAACATCATTTGTGCTGGCGTAAGCCAAGCTAGTTAGAGCTCAGCTCCCTCCCCAGAATAACGATACCCTACAACCTGCTGGCGCAGATGGCAATGGAAGCACTAATGAATAATAAAACAAAATAAAAAGAATACACCAAGAACAAAAACAAAACAACTTCCTTGCCCAAGTACGGCAGTGACCAACAACATAGCACTGTGATTTTGAACACACACACTACAACAGTACCCTCAACAAATGCCCCATGACAACCACACACACACACACACACACACACACACACACACACACACACACACACACACACACACACACACACACACACACACACACACACACACACACACACACACACACACACCCCTATCTTCAGTCAAGGCCCCATCCCCCCCCCTGTGTGTGCGTGGCTGTACTCACAGTGTGTTTCTGCCAACACTCCCTGAGCGTGGGCCTCAGCTTCTTGTGGACAACTACATCCTGCATGTCCTCCAGCGATGGGTGCTGGCCCACCTCCTCCTCAAAGGGCAGCATGTACTCGTCTACTGGGCCTGGGGGAGCAGAGTAGGCTGGGTTAAAACACTTGCAGAACATGTGTGTGCGCATACGCACGTATGGAGCATTTATAGGTGACACTCTAGGTGTGATGATGTATTGCAAGTACAGCACTGTATTTACCGCACTGTACAGTATTACAGTGCAGTGGTTTAAGGAACACTAACGTGATAAGACACATAGCTCTCACTACTAATCAGCTATGTCTCCACCTCCCTACCAGAGAAAAGAGAAGGAAACACCTGGGGAATTCTAGAATGTTGCAAAACATTGACAAAAGTCCAGGGGTGTGTCTGTGTGTGTGTGTTTTTCGCATGTGCCCGTTTGGGGGGTTTTCCGACATGTCGGAGATGATTCCAGTCTATAGGCATCGAGAAGAACCAACTGACACTTCCACGGCTGACTAAATGGATCACCCACGGTCATGTGGTCGTACGTGTGCATGTGTGTCTAGTATGATGTGCTTCAGGCACAAAAGGCACTGTTCAATACTATTCTATGGCAGGCAGACAGCAAGCAGGGCCATCCATACTGATGGGGCCTGGCCCCGTCGACCCGGACGTGACCAGGACATGACATACGGTAGCCAAGGTCACAGCAGCACCTACTTGAGGCAGGTTAAAGTCACACATGTACAAGCCTTTTGGGAACATTTGTTGTGTACAGTACAGACACTACATTGAAAATACATAAAACAATACAATGTTGTTGTAGATATTGCCATTTATCTACCCATTTAATTGACCCTAAATGAAGAACCCAATACAAAAATGAACGCTTTAAGTTCTCTCTTCGAACAGAAGGCTTTCATATGATTAAGGTGTGTTAAGTAAGTAAGTGATGATAGAATAAAACAAACATGATATGAATGGAACAACTATTCTATCACAACGGTGGCAGCTCTCACCGTCGGCTGCTTTACAGCGCGAGGCCAGCTCCCAGAGGACCAAGCCCAGGGCGTACATGTCTATCCTGAGGAAGGCGTCCCGCTGGATGTTGATGGCCCCTTCAAGCACCTCGGGAGCCATATACCTCCTAGTTCCCACCTGCAACGAAACGCACACGCTTGTGTTTTAGCAGCTGGAAGCTTCTCTTGAAGCAGTACTTTGCTGTCTTTTTGAAATACGTAATGTGTAATACAGTTTATGCCGTCTTGCATTTCAGCCAGGTTAAGCTAAAAAGTGAATTAGCAAAATAACGTCACAGAATTGTCCAAGCCTAAACCATTACTTGGTCCGGCACATAACTAGTATTTAATATGGAAGTATTTGCCTCGGGTGTGTCATGGTGTTGCATGATGATGTGGGAAAATACTAGCAATACTAGCAGCTTGCGCTTCTTCCTATAAATTGAAGCCCAAAAAAGCCTACATTCTTTATATATATTGATAAGATTCTGTAAGGGTAGATCATGTTATTTCAGGCTGTGCATGCCTCAATTCAGGATTGTTTTTGTCCATATCACACATTTACAAATCATTTACAAATAATTTAACTTCATAAATGCAAGTTGAGACTTTAACGTCAATGCAGTTTAAGGCTAGGATAGCCATGACGGTCTAAGTTAGTGTTTCTTCACATTGCACACAGTGTGGTGATAAGCATGATCAATCGGTGCGCTGTAGAGATAAGCATTATACAGCACACGCGTGCGTACACACACACACACACACACACACACACACACACACACACACACACACACACACACACACACACACACACACACACACACACACACACACACACACACACACACACACACACACACACACACACACACAGCTTGTTTAGCTTGCAACACAAAGTTCATCTGCTATCATGCCATGCAAAACCTTGTGTGATGACACATTTTACAATGTTTTCTATTTAACTACGTGATAAGAAGCGTCCAGATAACATATGGGATTGTAGCTGTGACGTCACCGCTGCATGACTGCACCAACATGGATATATTTGTCTTCCACAAGTTGGAGATGTTTAGAAATTAAAAAGCCAGCATGTGGATACAAAAGCTATGTTAACAGGTTAGTTTATAACCCCCCCCCCCCCCCCCCCCCCCCCCCCCCCCCCCCCCCCCCCCCCCCCCCCGCCACACCCCCCCCCCCCTCCCTCCCCCCCACCCCCCCCCCCCCCCCCCCCCCCCCCCCGCCCCACACCCACACACACCCACACCCCCCCCCACACCCACACACACACACACACACACACACACACACACACACACACACACACACACAGTATGAAGCAGTATAAAGCACA
>OOFB01007219.1:1557-14338 GCA_900323305.1 Trachyrincus murrayi | reverse complement strand
ACCTGTCCTCTGAATGAGGTTTTGTCTGGCTCTGATGAAGGCCAGGATATCATCGTCGGTCTGCTGGTCCCCAGTCAGCGGAATAGAAGAGGAAGACAGCTCAGTGCTGGAGAGGTCCCTGAAAGGTACACACACACACACACACACACACACACACACACACACACACATACACTCTTGGCATCCATCAAATATTAAGAATAAGGATTTTATATGGCTGTAATTCACAGCACGAAGCCTAATGTGCACACGATGTAAATGATGTAATCTTTCCCACTGATTCGAAAAAAACCCCATTGAATAAATCCTATTAAGATCTTGATATAAATCCACATCTCTGTCGAGGGAACAAAGACATGAGAAGGGTTTTGGAATATACCGTAAACTGTCAAATAAAGCTTAAAAGATACGCAGTCCCCCGTGCTGCAGCGTGTCGGGCCAAAGGCTTTGTGGTGACAGGCAGACAACCCCGCACAGAGGTAACAGTTCACTTCAACATGGTTTAGTGTGTGTAAAGCATCTCTGACACTGCTGCAGGGGCTACCAGAGGGGAACAGAGTGACACATCTGACTGGTATCAAAGCTTATGGCGTTGCTCTTCGATTTGCCAATAAAGTTTGCAGATCGTATTTTATACCTATCCAAAAAATTAAAAGATTTTTGCCATGTTCTTTGGTATATAAAGGCAATGACCTATATTTCCCATGAGCACACAGATGTGCCACCCCATACAACAACCAGTTGCCGCTTGGCGTTGTGTCTACCTCAGTTCTGGGCTCGGCGTGGGCGTGGTTTCCTGCCGGTCTTCCCTCCGGTGACTCGAAGCAGGCCGTTGTCCAGACGGTGTCCACATGGTTTGACTCTTTGGCACGAAGCTCCTGAAATTAATACATGAATCCACATTTGAGTTTCCAAATGTCGTGGCAGGAAGCAGAGAATTAATTATATGACTTTTAGGTGGGTGTGGCTTACCTGAGGTCTGTCGCTGAGGGAATACGGGACTCCTGTTGTTTGTGTGCAGGGAAGTAGCTTAGGCTATGGCCACTACAAAACAAGTAAGCATGGATTTTTAAATGATGAATGTCACAAAATCTCATCTTTTTCAAGACCCATGAAGCGGAGCACTTCATGGCAATGTACTACAAAAAATGCATTTGTATTGATCGATACAGGCCTAGTTTGTGTCTCGTATGTGATATTGCATCAATTTTAGATCCAGCAGCAAGTGTTGTGGTCTCTTCAACCACAAGAGGGCGCTACATCCCCAGTTAGTGCTAGCTTGTACACTAGCACTAACACATAGTTACACTGACTGACTCATCATCATTTACCGATGGCTAACATTGTGGTGGTTGTTGTGTAGATGCGATGTACAACCACATTGCTGTTTTATAGTAGACTTTGGTCAGTGTTGTGAGCTGTATTGCTTTTATTGTTCACCCACAGTCAGTCCGGGTCCAGTTGTTTCATGACTAATTGGCAGTAAAAAGGCTATATTTATCCCTCCCATCCCCCAGTGAACAAATGAAGTGATCCATTGCAAGATTTGAGCGATGGTTGGCAGCCCGAGACGCTGAAGCCTTATCTTTTCCAGGATGTTGTGCCGTCAAAAGCCTTTAATAAAACCCTGATTAGAAGACAGATAGGCCATGACTGAAATTGCGATTACGGTTGATGAATAGAATGAAGGAAACCGCACAGACTTTTCAACAGCGTGTCCACGGACAAGGCCCTGGGAAAGTGTGTAATCAGGAGCGATAATCACGGTGAGCTGGTTTAGGCGCAATTTCGATTCCGGAGCTCGACGGTTCAAAATGGGAGACGGGACTGTTCTGAGTGGAGCGACGGCTGGGCTACCAATCCACTTAGTGCAGCTCAGGACAATAATGCAGGAAGATTACCTCAGGAAGGAACTATGGTGACCATTTTGAATGCAGTGTATCAGATGTGCATCGGAGGCTGCACTCTGATGAATCGAAGGGGAAAGGATGAGGCGCTGAGGCCAGGGGTAGGAGGATACAGGGGCCTTACCCAGAACCTGGCCTGCCAGGCGATGAAGGCTTTGAGTCTGGACCTGGACGTCCTGTTTGGCTTCCGGTTGGCGCTTCTGAATCCTGTTGAAAATGGTTGCGAGATGAATAAACGCCGGCCTTGTCCCGCTTCCCCATATGGTAAACCCAGCCAGCAACGTGGCTGTTGACAGTTAAATTGCTGAGAAATATTGTTGTGAGACATCCAACTTGTAGCCAGAGGTAATACAAGTCCTCAGGTACTCTGAGATGCCTAGCTCTTTCCTACGTGCTTTAATGGTGTACATGTGTGCCGTTTCCTAGCGACAGGAGAAATGGAAATGGTAGAACAAAACCAATTGGAAGTTTATGTGGCCGTTGGATTGATGCTAGCAAGACAGAAGGTCTGTTTCCTGACTTGGGAAGGAAACATAACGGCACACACGGTGTCTGTCTGTCAGACTTCCTGGGTTATTTTTTTCCGTTTGTGATTCAGAAAAAACATTTAAGGAAAAAAGTCCTTAACCATGCCGAGATGAGAGATGGATACGTTCCTCCACCGATCGAGATCAAACCCAAACAGGGAGAAGCCATTGAGGTCTGCTAGTCAGATGTTGGCGCTAAGGGTTTCGTTTGAAAACGTGCATACCAGCTGATGGAGTGTGTGTGTGCGTGCGTGTGTCTCTGTGTGCGTCCACGGCATACACACATGCAGTCACATTGGTGGCCTCACTTTTGCACACTAAAAACATTTTCGAGAAGTTAGTATTCCATTTGTTTGCACAATTCCCGCTAGGTGTTTAAGCAACGGAGGCTACACAAATGCTCCAAGAATGTTATTTAAGACCAAAATGGCAAGTGACTCATGTCGTATTTCCCCCACAGTCGGCGGGGTCAACATGTTGTCCTTATTAAGCCCCCTGATCTCCCGGGATGCTGACGCTGATGTGTTGTTCTGGCTCTGAGGCTGCTCTCTCCAGACACTTGTTTAGCCCTCGTACATTTCCTGTCGGAATGTGTTTCCACGTATCTACCGCCTACGTTTATTTTTTGCGCGGTGTTAAACAGAGGCCGCAAGCGTCGCTCCGGTCCTGTAAAAGTCCTGTCCAAAATCGGAACGAGAGATACACACACGCACACACACACACACACACACACACACACATACACATACACACACATCTGACACAACCTCCTGCCAGGCCGCTGTACAGAAACTGGATAAACAGTGTGGAAAAAATAAATAAATTCACAAATAACAAGGAGGATTTTCTGTTAGGGCCGTAAACATGTCTGTCCTGTACATTGAGGTTTGCTTTATCTGATCAGGAGAGACAGATCTCAGATCATCGGCGCCATAGCGCTTGTCACCTGCAGTCGGGACGTCTCCTCGCTCCACCACTCCTGGAAGTCCTTCTGCAGCTTGACCTTTGCCCTTTCCAACAGCAGCTGCAGGTGCTCAATCTCCGTCTTCAGTGCCTTCAGGTTGCCAAAGGTGCTCCTGTAACTGAGGGTGGGGGGGGGGGAGAACAGTGAAACAGGGGAGCAATGTGTCGTACCTTTCTATTGAATGTCCAAGACTCAACATGAGAAGGGAATAAAAACATAGCTGTATAAAACTGTTGGGATTTGCATAAAACTGTAAAAGAAAACGGTTGGGATTCACTCACTTCTTTTTCTCTTCCTCAACTTGTTTGAGGAGGTTTCCTTCGACAGGGTCGCACTCCTCTTCCTCAAGGTGATCTCCCGTGACACCTACAATAGAGTAGGACAAGATAGAAATAGTTTTGAGTCAGTGGTTCTGGGTTCAATCCCCAATGTCTACCTACGCATCCTTGAGCAAGATGCCTAAACCCTACCTGCTCCTTAATGACCAGTATCGGTGCTTTGGATAAAAGCATCATCGGTAAATGCACATAAATGTAGCCACTAGAAACAAATGCACTCAGATTCTACACTACAATGCCTGAGTGGCGCGCATGCTTGTATTATTTTAAGACTCGATAATAGAAACCAGGCTTTTGTGAAGTGTTGACTCAAAAAATGTGGGACTGAAAAAAGAAAGACCAAAAACAAAAAACCAAATCAAGGCGGTTCTGTGGCACCACAACTGGATGCTAGATGTTTGTGTTCTTCAGAAGCCGACTTCCTCATCAAAGTAGTTTGGATCGGTGATAAAAACCAGCATAAAAAGGAAGCAAACGGAGGAGCCAGTAATGTTTTGCTACCAAGCCATTGGTCAGTGTGTAACACAGAGGCACACAAACCTACTGTCAAGCCTTTGAAGAGGGCTCCACCGCATACACACACTACCCTGGACCTCACACTAAACAACACATCCACCGCCTTCAGTTCTTCTGTGATTACATACACAGTATATACCGATATTGAGTCGATTTTGTACTGTGATATTTTTTGTCCAAACAAGCAGCATTCTGCCATTCATTTGGTCTAAATGAGACAAAGCCATGTCAAAGACACTGTTTAACAAAGCTGTGGGGAAATTATAGTCTAGTAGTGGTGGCTAGGGAGGGTTTGACTCCCAGTCAAAAGGGTCTAAAGAACCCCAATGTCCTCAGCCTACCTGTAAGCATCCTTGAGCAAGACGCTCGAACCTGCTCATTAAAGACCTATATTTGTAATCACTTCAAGCAGAATAAAAGCTCCTGAAAACTTAATAGTGAAAATGACTGAAAAGCATCAGAATCTGAAAAAAAGATTGGACTGGGAAACGTGGTATACTATTTTGTTGCTCTGGCTCTAGCGGTTGTCAAGGGCAGATAGAGGCTGATAGATGATAAATGCAGAAGTTTGCTCTGGACGAGATTATCCACTTCTTGGACTCACCTTGAGCAGCTCTCTGCATCCTACGCATCTCCAACTGCTTCTTCAACTCATCTAGGAGAAGGACAGAGGGAGAGAGAGAGGAAGAGAGAGAGAGAGGGGGAGAGAGATGCAGAGCCAAGGAAAGCAAAAAGGACAATGTTAACAAGAGATTTACAAGTTCAAGTTTTCCCCACTATTCAAAGGTTACAAATGGATACTTGGTGAAGCAAGACATCCCCCTTGTGAGTTCCCTCAAAATGAAAGACCTCTATTGTGCTTCAGAAACTCAGCAGCGTAAACAATCAGGGATTATAGAGAGATTCAAGTGGGTGATATCCGCCCCTGTAACAAGTTGGGACCAGGACATACGTAGGTTTATCAATTGTGGAAAGAGAAACACGGATGAAAGGATCTGACAACGCAGTTCGACCTAGATCAAGATCGAATATAATTTGCTAACCTGACTAGCATGCATCGATGCACCTCATAACAGCCGGGGGCTGTAAGGACAACTTCGACCCATCGACCCATCGAGCGTATCGATCACGTTTTCAGCTGCGAAGACTCGATTCAAAAGAGCACAAACATTTACAAGCCCATCTATACCCACTACTTGGGCTTGTGATTGGGAGTTTTGCTGCACAGGGCTTGGCCTTGGGTCGGGCAGGACTTGAACCCTCTGACAGAAATGAACCCTCGTGGCTCCACCGATGCTGTGGGAAGCATCATGGAGGGGTGTGTGTGTGTGTGTGTGTGTGTGTGTAGGGGGTCATCACCCCCTCTAGATGCAGCCAATGCAGCGTCGGCACATGGCTAAGTCATTTGCGTCTTCGCTTTCGGGTCGCCTTCCTTCGATTTTAAGATGGTAACGGTCACAAAGGAAATGAACTGAATCTCATGTAGATTTTCCCTTTTTCTTTCCACACATATGAGAATACATAAAAAAGGGCCAGGTTATCAGGCATCTCAATTTTAAGCCAAAATAAGCCAAACGTATAGTACCTTGGCTGTTTTGTAAGTAGGACATACATTAAGTGTCTGGCCGTGAATAGGCAGCTTACAGGAAAATGAATGAACCGTGATGGTACTGAGCCGGAGGACAGGACAGTGAAGGAGGCACGTTGGAGTGACAGTAACTATGGCTCAGTGAGTTCTCACTTGACTCCCCGGGGCTCTGCTCCACGTGTAGGAGCTACCGAACCATGGGTCATTATGTGCAACGTGATCGGCCTCTGTCCCGGGTTCCAGAGACAACAAATCCAGATGGAGAACTTGAAGTAATGCGGTGGTGGGCGGGGGCTGAGGCGCGGTGGGTAGCCCCGTTTGCCTCGCTCGCTCTCCAGAGACCTGGACTCCATTCCTCGGGCTCACGGCCTGGCCTGTCCTGCAGCACTCCAAGTTGTTTGCCATGGTTTGGGGTTTTTCTCTCCCTGTGTTTCCGCCGCATGATTCACCACTTTACTCCCACCTCCAAAATACGTGCAGGTTATTCCGATCAGAGAACCCCAGTGCAAACGGCGCATCCAGGATGCAAAATGCCCCTAAACATGATGTATGTAAACCCATGTGGGACGAGAGAGAGAGAGAGAGAGAGAGAGAGAGAGAGAGAGAGAGAGTCACTTTGTTTCTAAATATAATACCAGCATGAAAGAAAGGCTTGGCCTATAAGATGGAGTGGTCTGAACCACAGGTGACCTGGCCCATGCTGACAGAGCAGAGCCATGGCCAGATAAAACAAGAAAACACAAGGGGCCCATAAAGACAAGGGCTCCTGGGAACTAGTGTTGAGATGGTTTACAGGTTCACAGTGGCAGTATTTATACTATATATATATATTTACTATATAGAAGAAGGACAGAGAAGTCCCCAGAATGCTCAAATGGCATGGCTCACCATGATGGCCGTGTTTAGTCTGGAGTCAAAAACTTCTGTTGCGTATTTACCTCAGAGTGTAGAAGACAGAGTGAGGTATACTTGACTTTGCACAGCTCAAGTAGTGAATCTTGAATTGACGGGGGCCAAAGCCACGTGCTCAATGGTCATACAGGTACAGCAGATTCCTCCCAGGTGGAAGAAACTGTTGCTCCGACATGGTCGGGGGAGGGAATTCACACTGTAACATCTGCAGTTATTTGACCCGGGAACGTTTTTGAAGTCTGTTATTCATTTAAGGTTTCCCCTGCAGAATATTTATAAATAACAAAGAACATTCGCAACAAATTGAATCTATTGTATAAAACTATGACAAAATGAAAACATTGTTTTAAAAAAACAGGGATATAAATGGGAATAGATAAAAAATAACAATGTTTGGCGAAACAAAGTAACGTTTGGCAAAATTTACTTAAAAGAATGACCTATTATCATAGCCTAGAGTCCCCTGTTGTTAGGATGGCAAGTGAGAGAACAAATGACTTAACCAGTTCACATCCAACTCACTAGCTCCAATTTCACATGGTTGGTCTCACTTCCCAGGTCAGAGTTCAATTTCAGTTCATATCGAGGATGACACAATGGTGTTTTGTTGTTTGTGAGGTGTTCTTTTATAGTAAGGCGGAATTATCCAAGAAGGGACTTCTGTGATAGGGTCACAAGACGTTGCATCATCCTAAAGGACCCGTTTCATACAACAAGCCACAAAACATTTTCAGTGGTTTGTGGGCCTGACGATTTAGCGAGACACACCCCATAAATTATCTAGAGAGCTCGTAATCCAAATCCCAGACGATAAGAAGAGCCTACATTAAGCAGTGTAAACAACCTAATAACGTATGTAATCAGTAATAATCAAATTCCTGTACACGCTGTATAAGTTAAGTACATATTTACACGACACAGTGCAGACGGCCCAAACCCAAAGCAGGCCCACTATAGAAATCACAAGGACTGCAACCATAAGACCGAACGGAAAAATATGACATCTTGCCTCGTTAAAATGTACACCAGGCCGTTCATTTTCACTGACAGTTACCAATGAAAATCTGCAGGCGATGGATGTCATCCTTTTGAGCTCAGCAACCGACATAGGTGTTTACAGCTCACCCATGCTAAAGTTTGATAGCCCGGGACAACACGGACAAGGGCCATATACCTCCTTTTCAAAGTCGTTGGACAAACCAGTAGCTCGGTGGCGATATACATTATGGTTAGGCTGTCCTCACTCGCGATGGCTTCCTCAATCCGCGGGCCGCCATGGCAGCAGTGCCGAGGCTGTGGGAGTGCACGGAGGTGGGATAGCAGCAAAGAGTTCAGCAGATGCTGCAACCCCGGGACAGCGGCGCATAAATCCCCATACATCTGGTGAAGAGATCAGGGACCCCGCTCGTATTCGACTGCTCTGCGTCTCTGGTCCTAGAGGGATCTACATCGCTGATTCCTCAAAATATATATATATATACTATATATATATATATATACATATCCCTGAGCTCTCTCTCCCTCGTCCTAGGGGCTAACAACGTATGCCTGTCCGTTGGGATCGGATTCCAACGCTATAGGCTGTGGCCAAGAGCAATGCTGGTAACCAGGGGAAATGTTTAGGCACAGATGAATCCACAGATGACCGTCTCTCCCCTTACTCCTGTTTCCAGTGACCCGCACGGTTGATACAGCCCTTAATACAGAGCTGAGCGAAGCTTTTGTCTGTGTTAGGCTAAACCCACCTACCCACGGTCTACATTACACACTGGGACGCAGGTAGTGCAGAATAACCCGAGCAGGGCTGAAACAGCGTGGAAAGACACTGATGTAAAGGTATTATCCTATGACTTTCCAGCCAGGAGGCGCAGATACCTTCCATTATAAACAATGTCTCTCATCTAGGAAAAATGCTGCAGCTCCAATGCCCAAAACTTAAGGAAATAAAATAATTTGTGACTGCATTGAAATGTTAATTTTTCCGGGGTACTTTCCCCCTCTTCAGACGTTGAATAATACAGCGGCTACGTTATTTTTGGACGTTTCTATTCGTGGTCCCCAGCAAACGCACAAAAGCTTTCAGCGCAGTTTTGTAACTGGGGGAAAATCAAGTATTTCTTCACAGAGTTGCGAGAGTCTGGCCAATATTTAAATATTATTTTTAAGACTCAATGATGCATTAATAAAAACACACACGGACACCTCGGCCGTACCGCAGTGTCAGCAGCATCTCAGAGACACGGCTCTGGACCGCCGGTAGCCACGGATTCCAATAGCGCTGCTCAGTGTACGCTGGCACCCAGGGGAAGACGACGTCTGAACGACACCAAGCCGCCATGTGTGATTTGAGGTGGCTGCTGTTGTTGCCAGACACTGGCGTGAGGCAAACTCTTATTCATTTCAATGGAATTTGATATGAGCCACAAACACGCCCACAGTCCAGGGAATTTCATAAATATAGCTTGCGATAGCTAATGCAAACCAGATCAAACCTCAACAGGCTTGCGTTGTGATCTACGGCGAGGTTACGCAGGGAAAGGCTCAACTATAGGCAGCAAGTCATATCGATCCGTTGGCAAATGCTTGCTGTAAAATTGTGGGGGAAGCAAAAGGAACAAAGACAGACGAGAGGTCTGGGGATAAAATAGGCAACGCAAAGGAGGGACATTCAGTACTGTGAACAAATCTGCATGGCATTTGTAGACGAGTAAATACATTCTGAAACAATAAAGTTCAAGCTCGAGTTAAACCCTTAACGCTGAGCTAGGGACCATGCCAGGCCTAACTTTGGCGTTCTAAGACTACCTGTCAGGGACATCAGCCAGATGATCCCTGGGGCTGTGTTTACGGTTCACTCATTAAACAGCTAATGTCTAATAAATAAATAAATACATATTAACAAATGACAGGTCGGAAAGGGTAGGTAGGTACGCATACGGAAATCTACAAACCCCCGTTGGTCCTTGAAATGTTCTGGAATGTTCTGGAAACACGTCTACGCTTAGAGGGTTTGCTGGTGGTGGGAAAACCGGGACCCCGAGAGTGATGTACATACTTTGTTATACATGTTTTGTCCGTGTCTCTGGAGACTTTGGGGGAAACACTAATTAACAGTATAATGAATACACACAACTGTTGACCCTGGAGGGGTTGCGTTAGAGAATGCTTGCCATTAGGATAATGATGGCAGTAATGACGACAATAAAGTTTATGCCTTCCCATCTCGTCGAGTGTGAAGGGCAACTTAAACCAGGCACTTGGAAACATTCACTTCTGGACATGGGACAAGTGCATTGTGCTTTCACACAGAGTACCATTTGGAAAACAAAAATAAAGCCACAGTTGATATTTTCGCAGGTTTCTGTACCTTTCCAATGAACGTTTATGTGTGAGACAGCGACGGTTTATGGATAATATAACTTTTATTGCGAGCATGCAACTATAATATTCCCACATGTGTGTTAGTAAGCAAGAGGGAGAATGCATATTAATTCCATATGCTGTGAATGCTGGTGTAGCAGATAATGCAAAAGAAAAGTTTTAGAATGGGAATTTAAAGCAATGACTTACTGATGGAGTGCCTGGTCTTATTGACTTGCTCTCCGAGTGCCTTGGCTTCAGCAAACCTGTCAATTACAATTATATAAATTACAATCATATAACAATAGCAAAACAAGTTTCCATTAATTGGTAGATTTCAATTCACATATTACAATTACTGAAATGTTCCCCTTAGTTTTAACTTGGTGTTCAGAGTTTTAATACAGATTTAATACATGTAACTCTTACTCCCACCCAAGTAGGAGGTCCGAGAATGGTTCAGAGTATGGATTCATAGATTGTAACCTACTGTATGAATTCAACTGGCATGGAGAAGCACCAAATCATCACTATTTTCTGATGCCGTGCGTGATGTTGCATATGTTCTCAATAGTACGGTCTCAAATGATAAAATAAATATCAGCAGTGCATTTTAACAGGGGCTGCATTGTGATTGATCTTGGTCCATTGCTGATCCTTGTCCATGGAGGTGTTGTAGACACTGAGGAAACAAAGAGCTACAACAAGGATGACCAGTCCAGATGTTGCAGATGAGCTCAGTGTCTGTGTTCCTTCCAAGCAACCCCCTCCACATTCCCTCTGGGAGAGTATGGTGTTCATGTTTCACAAGTGAGTGTTGAGAGGATGCTTATGCAGTGTGTCAGTGTGTGCTAGGAAAATATATGTACAGTATGAGGGGTCAACGCGTCATTTGGTTCGCCCCCTCCGAGGCCGACGACTTTGTGTTTCCCTACTAACCTGTGTTTAAGGACAGTCTTATTGTCCTCGATGGTCAGACGGTCCTCGTGGTCTCTCCTGAAGATCTCAAAAGCCTCTTGTTTGCCCACGGACAGCCGAGGTCCTGAGAGACACAAGATGCAGCGTATCCATTGTATTTGGAAGCAGTGTCACATAGAAGACCGTTTAAAGAGTAACAAGGTACAAGGCTTGTTTTGTGAATGTGCTGCCGTCTAAAGGTGAAAATCTAAAAACTTTGGTAGGCGCTAAAAATTACTTTGCGCAGATGAGAGTTGTATTTGAAAATGCGTTCCTCTTTATGGGTTAAGCATTTTAAATCGGTTCGTATATGTCATAATATTACCAGTGTGATTTTGACCCTTGGTGTGTTTGAGTGGCCATTGTTTGTACAAAGTCCAATCAGACAGATGTTTTTGGCCAATGGGATGCAGATGAAAACAAAACAGTGGAGGAGAACCGTGGAAGACAATCCATCCCCATGCGCTAATTTTAATCTCTTGGAATTCAGGAATGGTAGTAATTAGTAATGTAATTATAGCAACACAATAGGACGTCTGCGTTTTCTTCAGGATGGATTGCCTATCCCTCTAGTTTAGTTTGTCCACACATTTCCAACACAAATAGCAGTGAACAAATGTACAATGCAGGATGACAGCTAATTAACCAAACTCTCCATACAGCTATTATACCAGACCTATCTATTGCAATAACCAGAGGGTAAATACCTGCTTCAGTGGCAAAAAATATAATACTATAAATCAATTAAACTAACAAGGCTATGGAGGAATTGAATACATACTGACAACTGTGTGTCAGGTAGAATTTACAGTTTGAAAGCTAAGCAATACCATTTTCCCACAGGTACTAAACTACAATCTGGCAGCCAGATGTTTAAAGATCCCCACTGTTGACCTCCAACTTATCTCATTACACAAACTGAGGATCATTATCCAGCATTGCACAGCAATGGAATTAAACATATATATATATATATATATATATATATATAAAAATAAATAAAAAATGTAATAAGTTATATCATAGTTGATATTTCAAGAGCAATGTGGGTTTTCTTCTGGTACATTGCAGTCACTTGCCTACATCTTTCAACATTTTAAAATGATGAGTTTCATGTCCTACCCGGGTGTCTGTTTTCCATACATGTGGTGTTATGAGTAACTTCTGAGAAGTAAATCTATCAGTCTATGTTATGTCTACATTGCAAAAAAGGAGATCTTTATCATAGCTTAGTGTGGTCATCGTAAGTTGTAGGGCCTGATTTGGAAAAAGCAATACATTCTTGGCCCATTTTGTGCAAATGAAATGAGTAAAGAAGTGGAAATCTCTTACCAATCTCTCTACCAACAACTGATGCGAAGATTAGGCACCCCGCAGTGAGGATCCTGAGTCAACAAGCTAAGCTCACAAACAACTTGGAACAAAGTATTGGAGGAAATACATGGCAGATGAGGCGACTGACGGTGACACATTCCAATAGTCAATTACCTTTTCGAGGGCCATTCCTGTGTGAATGGAATTTAAATTCGCTACTTCTTGTGCTATTTAATGGGTTTCTGGGTGTTTAATACTACAGGAAACCAACATTACCATGGTTTTATTATCGAGGTTGATAAGCAGTTCTTCAAAACTGTAGGGAGGGAGATCAATCTATGCTGTCAGATTTCTATCCTTTTTTTGTTGTCAGAATGAACATGAGACTTGAAATGACG
>OOFB01007197.1:5557-35397 GCA_900323305.1 Trachyrincus murrayi | reverse complement strand
CTCTCTCTCTCTCTCACTCTCTCTCTCTCTTTCTCTCTCTCTTTCTCTCTCTCTCTCTCTCTCTCTCTCTCTCTCTGTCTCTCTCTCTATCTGTGTGTGTGTGTGTGTGTGTGTGTGTGTGTGTTTGTGTGTGTGTGTGTGTGTGTGTGTGTCCTTCTTTAAACGTTGGCTCTTTGTGTGTGCAGTCATGGGAAAGAGGGCTTCAAAGGTGGGAGCAGCAGGGAATGCCCTGACATGAGCACCGGCCCAGCGGAGGCAAAAGGTCCTTCTTTGACCAGCTGCGTGTAATCTAGTAATCCTTGGAGTGGACCACCGGTGGTCCACTCCAACCGCTGGATGTGGACGTGGCTTGCTGGCCTCAGGAAGTGTTTAAGGGAAGGGTGGAGTGGGACTAGAGATGTGTGGGCCACCCATTGGAGTGACCCTGCCCTGAGTGTCGGCCGTGGGTTAGAGTTGAACCATTTAGCTTGACCTTACTTATTAATGGACCAACATTTTTTTTGTCAAGGAAGTCTTTGATCATACTCTGTAAGAGATGGGATACTATTGACTGGATCTATTGGAACAAAATAAGGGTTAATGACTCATGCACTGATTATGGGACCCACATTTTGGCTCTTGTTCCTTGATGAGGAAATGCAGCTTCACTGCCGTCTTCTCATGAATACACCTTTTCTTTTGAAACGACCACCACCCCAAACCCTTGGTGGGTTATTCACTGGCTGAGTAACTGGAATGTCCAGCTGTGGCCCGACTTAATAGCCGACCTTTGGAGTTTTTTGATTGACATTAGTCATGGCTAAGCTTGTCCAAAACACTGTTTTTGTGTATTTTTCGATCGGACCTCCCTGGACCTAGTTGTGACATGTTTAGCGATTTCACACCCAGGCAATAAGCTCACCTTCGGTCCCTAAAATGATTTGAAGCATAAATAATCCATAGTTGCAATCATTTGCAATGCGTGACTGAGCATAGCGAGGGTCGCTGCCAAAGGAATGTTGCCAAGTCAAATTGTGTCGGGCCTGCTGGAGGTTTCACGCTGCCTCAGGGGGGAGGCCTGCTGCTGAGGCCAAGCCAGAAAGACCATAAATACCGCTTGGGTTACATGATGCATAGTGAGCATCCCAGAGTTGGACAAGTGAGTGTACTTCTTGTGGATATGTTATGTCCATTATCATTGTGAAGTATAGTCACCAGTCTTATTCACCAAGGTTTTAAACTCCAACTACCACACCGACGACATCTGGACCAGACGGGTGCACCAAAAAAATGGTGTATTGAGGTGTCATCTCGATGGTGAATGATCCAACAATGTTTTCATTATGAAACCCACCCCCACCCTCGCTCCAGACTCCCATCCACTGGTCCCCTCACAAGAGCCTGGAATGCTGGGTTTCCATGACGCTGATCAAGTAAAAACCTGGCAATGTGGTGCTGGCAGGCCTGCGCCTCCAGATCCACGCTCCCGGCCTCCTCCTCCTCCTCCTCCTCCTCCTCAGGCCTCGGGGTCTGACTACTCCCCCTCTCTCTATACAAGCAAAGCTCGGAGGTGATGCCAAAATATCAGGATATATGATGTGTTGGTTGTTGTTCAAGGCTTAATGGAGTGTAGCAGCATTTTGATTTTGACAAACAAATGACATCCTGATTAAAAATAAATGGTGTATCTTTAAAAGAACAACAAAATTAGTTTTGTTAGGCTTGTATAATACTAAAGTTGTAACATAACTCTTCCCACAAAAAAATACAATATTGTAAAAGTCCAAACCATATGCAGTAAATTGGCCAGACAAAACTAGACGGCATGCAAATACCCATTTTCATTCACTAGACACACACACACACACACACACACACACACACACACACACACACACACACACACACACACACACACACACACACACACACACACACACACACACACACACACACACACACACACACACACACAGTGCCTGTCTCCACCGTGTGAAATGCTAAAAGCTGGCACAGTGATTTATTGTTCCATAAATGCTTTATGGGGCAGAGCTACGAGGCTACCGCTTCTTCTATTTGCTCGTGGCCCCGCAGAGACAATAGCTGGGTTTCCGCACTCAAACTACCTACCCCCCCCCCCCCACACACACACACACACACACTAAAAACAACCCAACTGGTCTTCCCCACAGAAAACTGAATGGTCCGATCTGGGTTGCCTTTTGGTACGGGGGGCACATGAAAGCCTCTTTATATTTATATTTAACTTGCAACCTGCAAAAGAAAATGTCCACCTATTGGTGGGGACAAATGTAAAACACTTACTTTCTTTTCAGCATGAGCTCCATGCATTCGCAGGTTAGACCCCTCTCGCTCCGGGGGTAATGCCCTTAAATGGGGAGCTAAGACGACCTGGACCAATTAAGAGCTTAGGTTTTAAGGAGCCTTCTTCTAAACTTTAACCCTGTGTCTAAACTTTAACCCTGTGTTTATACATTGGCGGTGTTGAAGGTTCGTTTTTAGAATGAAATAGAATACAAATCGTTGTGTTTGCTCATGGAACATGATGTGGAAGTATATTCTGGCCACCTGGAGAAGTGGGAGAGATGCTCTTGATGTCATTGTAAGCAAGCGGTTGTTTCCTGTTTTCAGTAGTTGGTACTACTTTTGTACATTGTGGTGTGCACACATCACACGGTGTAGGGGAGGTCTGTCATTCAAAACCTTTTTTCTTTTAAAAAAAAATACATTTGCATTTTCTCCCAGGCTTCTCTGATCTGCGGCAAAACAAAGTTCCCATCACAGCGGGACACCGTGTCCTTTTAACGACGGAAGAATGCACACACTTTCTTCCAATGACGGAGTCACTGCCCTGGTGTCTTTTACCTGTAAGCATATAATACAGATGGCATGTTCACTGTATCAGCGCAGTGCTGTGCTCCCGGGGACACTGTAACCGCTGTGACGAGAGGCCAGAGCCACGCCAGACGTGATGAAGATGGATGAAGCTGCTTGCTATAGAACACACACACACACACACACCCTGTGGAGAGCCTCTTGGCAGGCTAGGCAAAAGTCAGCGGGACATGCTTTTATGTTGTGTCTTTAAACATTCACAATGTGTATGGTTTCTATCTATGTTGCGGCATTACACATGGGAATATCTATATCACTAAAGCTCATACTCAAATGAAATGAAACGACAGCCAACATTGGAGCTCAAGCTAAATATTTAGCAGTAGACTCTACAGATAAGTTCGGGAACAATAGTCAGAATCTGATCTACTTGCCAAAGTCTTTTAATATCACAACTTTTGTTTTTCTTTTGAATCTCACAAATATAGCAGTGTAACATTGCATCACTCCGTGCGTAGAGCCGTTTGTGTGTTTGTTTTCTGGTTGTGGTGTAATGGATCAGTTGTTCAGGGGTCACCTGGTCACCTGGCCGGGCTTCCTGGTAGTGACATAGCCGGGCCATTGTCACCGCGGGCCGCAACGTTGGCCCGGCCGCCGGCCCTTTTTTGTCCTCTTTTTAAAAAAAAAAGGAGGGAGGAACAAATAAAAGGCAAAACGGGAGACTGCTAAAGTCTCCATGATCCCCTTTCCATGCGAGGTGTAATCCAGGGGTAGCCGTCAGCACAAATGTGCCTTTGAAATGTGGCTCTTTTTGTGTGTGTGTGTGTGTGTGTGTGTGTGTGTGTGTAACAGGGGGAATGTTTGTGTCTGTGTGTTTGAGAGGTTTGCTGCTGTAACTCCCAAGGTCATGACCTCTGTGTTTTTCCATGCCCATTTCCTAAAATGCAGCCTCAATAAGAAGAATAAAGCCCGCAGTCCAAGCAGACATTAAAAAAAGTAATTTATTATGCATATCTCTATGGAAGCACCAGTTCAAATTACAAGTACAGACCGGATTTGCACGCCTAATAATATCATATATTGTACTTCTTTGTACCGTTGTCTGTATTCATCTCCCTGTGACGTCTCTAGCAGTCTGTCACCACTACAACACGTGCACTGTAGCTTTAGAGCGTGTGTGATCATCCATTAATACTAACCGCCAATAAAACCTGTCAATCCGCGTGTGGCTCACTTATGTCACCATTCACAACCTCCCATTCATCTACCTGTTCAGACCTCACTCTTTAACCATGTCAACAAGCTAATCTCACTAATCGCCATGCGATATCACCAGTGTGTTACTGCAGTGTAAAGTCCAACACTGCGGGTGCATGTGAAGTGAACACACACATACCTGAGCTGTATGTGTACCTGTTGGATAGCTGACTAGCTAACCACTAATTGCAGGAAGACCACTCCGGGTCATGTTTGGTTATGCATTAGGTTGACAGGTTAGACCCTATTTGAGGGCTGTGAGTTAGTTTGTTAAAGGCCTTCGTCATCCCCTGGTCTATAGGCCCGGCAGCGGGACTACTACACTGTTGTCAGGACCCATGAATTGATGTGGTCCAACATGGTGCCATGGAAACCCCTTTTTTAAAAGCCCTCCATTCAGTGGCTGTCTTGCTTCCGTAATGAGACTCATTTCCAAATGAAACGGCATATTGCGGTGGGAGAAGATGCGATCATTTGGTGATATTGGGAGTACTACCCACTACTGTTAAAGTGGCCTCTAGCCAAATGTTTGTTTTAGGGTATGTTTTTTGGCATGCTTTCTTTAGGCTAATTGATGTATTTGTGTTATTTATGTTTTGGGGTATGACATTTAAATTGAGTCATTTAACAGATGCTTTTATCTAAAGCGACTAAAAAGTGAGGCTGAGAACAGTATTGCAGTAATATTATTCTAGTATTAGGCCTCTATCAGTTGGGGAGCTAAAACATCCAAGGAAACTGTGAGGATAGCTCTTATTGACACCACAATTCTCTGGATATTTTTTTGCTAGTGTGGTCAATTTCCTAACATCCAACCATGTATTATTTGTCTAGAGCACCAGAACTGCCTTCACCAGGCGGTCCACGAGCGTCTTGGGGAGCTGCTGTGCGTTCTGAAGGCCGTCATCGGCAAACACCAGAGCCTCAACTCAGTGGACATCCTCAGCGCAGCCGGCACCGTCATCTCTAGGGTCAAAGGTGAGCCTCCATGACTAGCCCCACTTCTAGACAGACAGACTGACTGACAAACACCAGTCAATGGTGTTGGTCAGTATTTCTCTGAGATAAGAATCTTTCCCTCCGAGTATACCTTGTTTCAGTCTGCATAATGAGGACCTTTTTTGTCACTTTTACACCATTGAATCACCTGCCGCCCAAGATGTTGACTATACAGGAGTTCTGCCCAGATCTCTTGAATGTTATTGCCATGTGTTGGGCAGCTGAGCCAACAACTCTTATCTGTAAGCACGTAATGCAGCCTGTGGCCACCAGGGGGCCTGACTCACTTCTTGACCACCATGCTATGGCTGTGTCCTGTATCTCCCCTTCCTTCTACCAACATGAAGCAGAACTTATACTCTCATAATATCTGGTCTTCACAGACCGACAGAACTACTATAACTAGTACATCTATAACTTGTTTTCTGTAGTATAATTTGGACAGCTTCTACTATGAGCAAAGTTCCCAATGTTTTAAAGGCAACCATTGCAATAGAAAAGCCTGGTTGAAATGCAGTGCACAAATGCAATAGAATCAGCTACAGAAGAGATTATTTTATTTAATGGCAACATGCTGGATATTTCCTGAAATTGTAATAAGAATTCAATGCAATCCACTTTTGATGTTCACTTGTTTGTTAAGCCTTGCATAAGGTTCTTCAAACATAATCATATGAATGCTTTATTACTAAAATATTGATTTAAAACTGCAGCAACAGTGACATTGGCTTACTGTCATCTACTGAATTGATTGGACAGCTCAATGTCCACAATGAATGTGGAAATTATCAATGTCCAGTTGTCACGCTGAGTGTGTTAATTAATGCACACATTCATTATTCATATATCCACACCTGAGTTATAAATCATACTGAGATGTCATAACTGTTGCCTCCAATGAAACGTAATACTACTAATCTACGTTTCATAGACTTTGGTCATGTAATATTTTGCAGTCCAGTGCAATGTGGCGGACTATTTTGTATATATTTTTTTATTCATAAAGATGATTAATGTTAAATTCTCACATAAATACAGTATTTCACTCTTCAAAGCAACTTCAAATTCATTTATTTTAAGTTAATATAAAACATATTTGTTAGAGATCTGACATTTAACAAAGCCATATTGATTGTGTCAGATTCAGTGACTTTGTTTGATGGCAGGTGAGTGTTATCTGTCTCTATAGTGATAGCACTCTGGCCTGGACTGGCTGTCTGACTGTACACCTGACCAGCATGGTGTATTGCCTCTGTGTTGACTCATGATGTTAATACTAATACAGCGCAGTATTCTTGTTATTCTTCTTACTCTATACTGTGACAACTTTGAAGTTCTCGCCACTCAGTTAAAACCCTCCCCTCTGTGGTGTGTGTGTGTGTGTGTGTGTGTGTGTGTGTGTGTGTGTGTGTGTGTGTGTGTGTGTGTGAGGAATCACTTGTCAACCCCAGTCACCCCCCTCTCCCCCCATTCATCCCTCTCCACCTCCAACCTGCTCGCTACACACACACACACACACACACACACACACACACAACACAATGCCATTTTTCCCCGGTGATGTAACTTCCACGTTGGGGACCTGGTGGTCGAGGCCCGAGCGAGTGCTGGCATTGTGTTCCAGCAAGGCTCAGGATGTCCTGTTGGGGGGTGGGGGGCGATGAGATGGGGGTTGTAGTGTTGGGGGGATGGGGGGGGTCACAAGACGAGGAGATTTGGACTCATTAGTTCTTGGTTTTTGAAGCAGTGCTGGTCAGTGCAGGTCTTGAGATTTTCCGAAGACCTGGCGCCTTTTTTGCCACCGATCTACCTGGACCTGATCTTTTCTTTTCTTTTTAATCTTTTCTTTTTGATTTGTACTTTGAACTTTTGATTCTGATTGTTTTATCATAGGTCTCCATTTTGGACACATTGGACTTTTGAGTTTTTAGTTTGTTACATCCATGTCTATTATTGTATGCTACTCTGTAGTTCCCTTGTAACAAGGCCAGGGAATAGGCATCTTGGTTTTGGGTAAGTTTAATATAATGTGTGTGTACATGTTATCGTCTTAACGTTTGAAAAAGCCTTAAGTTAAATATACAAGCGTCCTCACTGTCGCTGTATATTTGGACAATGCTGAACTCGTCACAATGTACTTCCTGTACTGGAATACTTTTTTTCGACAACGAATCAAACCATTCCTTTGCACAAAATTTTTTTTGGTTGGTTTCGTTTCACCAAATAGAGGACAGCTTCTCTCTACATTGAGGCGTATTCAGTTGTTGGTTTTTTTTGTGTGACAAAGCTCTGGAAAACTGATTTCTGAAGAATAATGGGATTACGGAAGCTCAGGAACAGACAATGACGTCACTTGGGGTTATTTCTTGGCATTCGCTTTCCTGGCGACTAAGCGAGTTTATTTTCCCTCTGCTTTTGCCAGGGCAGGAAGTTTATTGTGATTGCTGATTGCAACCGTATTTACATCAGTGTTTTGGTTGGGCTGTTTACTGTTTCACTCAACACTGTTTATACAGTGTTAGGGGGGGGCGGGGAGAGCATTTAAAGATGCCTCAACATTTTACAGAATCCAATTGATTGAGTGTACCGTGGTAAACACTAGTACTTTGTAACCAAGTGTCTCCTGTTTCTCTATGGTCAATACTCTGTATCGGAGGATGTTGAATCATACCTTTCAACGTGATGACTAAACAGTTGGCCGTGCCAGAATGTTCTCACCAGTCACTCAGTCAGTACAGGATGTCTTTGGGAGACTTTTTTTCTTCCGTGGTTGAAATATGTCACAGTTCTCCATGAATCAATCTCTCTCTCTCTCTCTCTCTTTCTCTCTCTCTCTCCCCCTCCCTCCCTCCAGGTGTGAACTTCAAGGAGGTGAACGACGACAACAAGCGGAAGCTATTTGGCGAGATCTACACCGCTATCGACACATTGGCGTTCACGTTTGGCAATGTGTGAGTACAGACGTCACCCCCCCCCTTCCTCCCACCAGTCTTGACTTGTCCACACCACCCAAAACCACCGAGACCTGATCTCGCTTGCTCCTCGCGTTCTTCCTACACTAAATGCGTTGCCAAGTTTCGACAAATATAAATACAGCACCAAATTCCTGCCCTGTATTTATGACCTTTTGTGTGGTTTCCACTGTGTTTCCACTGAGTGGGAGTATGCTAAGTGCTAATATTGCTTGTTGTTGTTGTCGTTCTTGTGCATTCACATATCTGTCATTACAGGCCTCTGATTGTTTCAGCTTCACTGAGAACCTAACCTCTCCTCCTCCTCTTCCTCCTCCCTCTGCCTCACACCCCCCCCCTCCTTCTCCTGTCTCCTGTCTCCTTTTGTCTCCAGAGTGTCTGACTTCCTTATGGGAGATGTAGAGAATGGATCAGCGTTGGGGCTCCCCCTGACTAAGAGAAGCAGAGTAAGAGTTGCATGACAAACTCAGTCTATCTACTATCTACTCAGTCCATAGCCGCTACCTGTTAGATTCAAGTTATAGCGGACGCTTTCAGATAATTTACTGTGTACTATAAATCAGATACTAGAGGTCTTTCTGTACTCTCTGTACAAACGAGAAAATCACTCCCACTATCCACCAACCTCATCTTTCAGTTTAAAATCATGTTGAACATTACGTTACCCCTTGCTTGCTAATGCACAATACATAAGGTTTACTCACTAATACTGTCAGGTAAAAGGTCAGTAGGATGTGACCCACCATTGGGCTCAGCAAAGGGTTAGAGTTCATAGGTCATGCTTAACCTAACAAACGAGGTACTTTGCGGTTGTTTTTCCCCTCGTGGTTGGGTTTCCTGAACAACTGTAAACGGGCAAGAGAGAAAGCTTGCGTTAGTGTAGCGCCTGTGTGTGCCATTTAAATGTCCACATAGGAGAAAAGCCTGGGTTGCTATAGAGGCTTCACTGTTTTCTGTTTGTTTTCTTCCTGTTCTCTAGTCTTTTGAGAACCTCTCTGTGGAATCTGGAGGATCCGGTCCAGAGAAAGATGATCCACCGGGTAAGATCAGGCCCTCTTGAACACACACACACAAACTACTGTAGAAACCATAGCAACCCACACTGGGCTAGTACCCCTTTGTGGTCGTTCAGTCTGTGCTATATGTGGTATGTCTGCTCTGAAATGACTGATATGACATGACATGAAATATTTTTGTTAAGAGCACATGGTGAACAAATGTGAGGGGGGGTGGAAGAGAGAGGAGAGGAGAGGGCGGGGGGGGGGGGTGTAGTTATTGAGGCTAACGTTGTTGTCAACTGTCTGCTCCTGAGAGTCGCACGGCGGCTTAGGCTCATATTAATGCAGTCACTCAATCCCCTGTCAGGGCTGCTCAGCGTAACGTAGCATTAGCACATATCACGCACTTCGTCACCAAGGTCAAAACGTGCGTTACGTGCGTCTTCCCAGCGTAGCTCCCGAGGGGGAGACAAATATATACACACACGCACACGTGCACGCACACACACACGCACACACTCACAACAAATATCAGCACACGCCAAACAAGGGTGCACAACAACGGGCATCTTGCATGCCGGTGTTGGTGCGGGGCTTGCCGGCCGTGGGCGTGCCCCCGTTGCTTCTCAGACCTCTCCTTGATGGTTTCCCCTGGGGGTCTCCTCTTTGGGCGCTCACAGGACCCTCGCCACCGCCGCCCTCGTCGATGTCATCGGCGCGACCCGGGGAGGTGGACGACGCACTGCAGCGGAGCGACGCTGGCGTGGAGTCGGCGCTGCTCTACGCCAAGGCCTGGTCCAAGTACACCAAGGAGCTGCTGGCCTGGGTGGAGAGACGGCTCGGCATGGGTGAGTTTCGCCATAGTTGGTATTGGACCGCGTTGGGTATAGTTGGGTTGGCTATAGTTGGTATTGGACCACGTTGGGTATAGTTGGGTTGGCTATAGTTGGTATTGGACCACGTTGGGTATAGTTGGGTTGGCTATAGTTGGTATTGGACCACGTTGGGTATAGTTGGGTTGGCTATAGTTGGTATTGGACCACGTTGGTAAAACGCCACATTTTACGACACCTAACCCTAAGAACAATTCCCCAAATCCAAGGGAAGAAACGTGGAAAGAAGGCTCCCTCCCTTCCGTAAACAAGCAAAACAACGGTTAAGTAAGTTGAAGTAGTTTGAGAAAGCAGATTAGTAATGAGTCCAGAATCAGTCATGAATGTAACACACTAACAGAGCAATCAGCTCAGCCAATGGTTCATGTGGTGTTGTGGGTTTGCAGTAACAATCTGGAACAATGCAGGGTATCAAGTTTTATGACATGAGAAAATATGCACATACTTTTGATATAGTGATATAAAGTGCCATTTTGCTGATTTAGATGGTACTTCTTCTTCAGTGTTTACTCTGCAAACACTGGTCATTTTATATTTGTGTATATTACTGTATTACATGTAGGATGTCATTATGGCCTTTTTGCCTTTTGATTAGGTCAATATCATACTATTTGACATGCATTCAAACATATTTGCACACGTCCTTGCCTGGCCCATCCGCTGTTGTGTTTTTTGCTATTTAAAGCTGTTTTTCTCCACATTATTCTGTTGACGGTTGCACTCGACAGCATAGCGTTTCTGAGCACAGCATGTGCTTCCAGGGGTTAGGGGTGTGGGGTTGGATAAGATAACTCGCGGTCTAACATGTTGTCTTGCTGTGACCCCGTTTACTGCATGCCTTTAATACATGGCCTGAGTCTGAGTCACTCAGCAAGTCTGCACAGGGCGCCAGAGCTGCTTGTACCTACTGTCTGACAGCGGGCAAAAACACATGTCGTCAATTCAACACTCAACAGTTTTTGTTGCTGTGTGATGGAAACAAGTTTGAGTGTTGTTTTGCTTGCATCATAGCTGATGGTTATGTTTGAGAACCCCTTATTGGCACACTAATGATGGGAATGGCCTTGTGGTAGGGCTATATATATATATACACATCCAGTTCAAATGATCCAACCATTTGTTCTCAACATGAAATGTTATTTTCTCTTCACAGATATTGAGTGTGCAAAGAGTTACGCCAAAATGGCCGAATCTGCAAAGAACCTTGCAAGTCAACAGGTGGTTTCTGTTAAATAATTTGAAGTGAATTCAGTTCAGTTCATCGTTTTTTTCACAATCGACAGTGGTTTGACTTTACTTTCTCCTTTTCAAGGAGTTCATGGCCTTCCGTGAGATCTACATGTCGGCGTTCAAAAACGACATTGAATACAGCCAGCTCTTGCTTCACACTGCAGCCGTGCTCCAAAGCAACAAATTCATGCAGGTGTGTCCTGTTCCTGCCAGTTAACACTCATTCCAACTGGCTTTACCTTCTCTTATCATAAACAGTACACTGTTGAAACTCTGCTACTATTGCTATCCATTTAAACACTTACAGTGTCTGTGTATGCATTTCCATTGTAGCCTCTGCAGACCAGAAAGTCTGAGCTGGACAAACTGCGGAAAGAGGTCAAGGAGCAGTGGCAGAGGGAGCAGAAGAAAATGGTAGGTTGAGCGTCACGTTTTGTAGGATAAATCTCTAACCCCAGCTAATTATTTAATGAACAGAAAAATGTGTGACAATGTAATTACATACCACGATCCAGTACCATAGCTACCTTTTTAGCAGAAGTACATGTTGTATATTTATTTATATAGTTGGATTTGAGGGATTTTTACCTCGCACACTTTTCTTCATTGATGTTTGAGGCTATTTGTTTCATGCACAGCTCACTTGCTGCCACAGCATTGCAATTTGACTTGGCCAGCCCAAGATTCTTTGCCGCTTTTCTGTTTTCTGATCATTCAGTTGTAGATTAGCTGGTGTACTTGGCTGAAATGGGACTGTGATACCAATTCAAACGACTCCAAGCTTTAGGCTCAGCTGGTAGACCAACAGGCTTCTGGTATACATGGGCCATGGTGGATTCAATAACTTCTGTATGCCAGGTTCTGTTGAGACAAAACAAACCCGAATAGACCATCACTGTTCTAATTCATTCATTTCATGATTCATATCGTAGCAGGAAGGGTACTTGCTTTCGTTTCGTTTTTTGTGTCGTTACATTTTCACACATGGCTACTGCATGTCAGCTTATTTTCAGTTCAATAGATAGTAGTATAGTAATATATACTGTATATATATACTGTATATATATATATGAATGTGTATACATGCATACACATCAATGTGTATGCATTATATGTTCAAGTTTTGTTTGTTACATACAAAGTCAAACATGCACAAATAGCATTGAAAGGCTTGCCCGCTCCATCCATCAAAACTCTAAAATAAACAATCGAATAACAATAAGTAAGGAGTAATGACAGTTGTATGTATGTATGTGCAGCACGATGCGGACAGTGCCCTGAAGAAGGCGCGGCTGCTACAGGGCCAGCGGCAGGAGGAGTACGAGAAGGCCCGCTCCTCCGCCAGCCGGGCCGAGGACGAGTACCAGCAGCAGCTACTACTGCAGCAGCAGGGAGGAGGAGGAACCGTGGGTGCCAAGCTGGACAAGAAGCGGAGGCTGGAGGAGGAGGCCCTGCAGAAGGTAACAAGCCACAGACGGAGCATAACTTGACTTGATTTGATACACTTTATTCCTCCCATGCACCCAACCTCACGACCTCACGGAGACATTACAATACATCACATTCCGAGAGCGCATCATAGCTCAGTACAAAATATATACATACAAAAGAATCAAGTGAAAACACAGCGATCAAACATTTGATGTGAGTATTAATACAGTACGAAGCATAAAAAACAACGGGGCTACCAGAGCCTACAAGAATATCATTTACGTGTTGGAAACGTTAAACGTTAACAGCGGAAGGCACAAATGATTTCCTAAAACGCTCAGTGGAACACGGAAGCATTATGAGTCCCTTTAGGACGTGAGGCCAGTCCAGTGCTTGTTGGCATGATGAGTGAACGTTCGCTCTTATTATGATGAGGGATCATTCATTAAAGGATAACGTCACCGCTTTTCAACCTTATCTTTATCAATTTTTCACACGGTCAACCATTTTCCCCCAAAGTATTCTTAGTGGGACTACATCAAACTCTTAACGTGTGTGTGTGCGTGTGCGTGTGCGTGTGCGTGTGCGCGTGCGCGTGTGCGTGCGCCAGGCGGAGGAGGCTCGGGAACACTGCAGGGCGTGTCAAATGGACGTGGGCGTGAAGAGGGCCGACATGGCCGCCACCAAGAGCCTGATCCTCAGCCAGCTCCGGGAGATGGTCTTCCAGTGTGACCTCACCCTCAAGGCCGTAAGTCAAGTCACTGCTCTCGCTCACCTTTCTGCTCTAAATTCACACACACATATATATATATATATATATATATATATATATATATATATATATATATATATATATATATCCCAAATGTCAATCTGGTGGAAGAAGTTGTTGGCTGATCTCCTTGTTTGTCTTTGGTGACCAAGGTGACGGTGAACTGGTTCCAGCTGCAGCAGGCCCAGGTGGTGTCCCTGCCGGTCAACCACCAGAGCCTGTGTGAGCGGGCCAAGCTGTACGAGCCTGGCCAGCGCTACGTCCAGTACATCAGGAGCCTGCCCGCTGCCCCGGACGCCTCCTCCTACGAGCCCAACCCAGGGTGAGCTGGGTGTTGTGTGTGTGTGTGTGTGTGCACACACACACACACACACACACACACACACACACACACACACACACACACACAGAATAACCGAGGCGGCCCCACGCCACACAGTAAGCACGTTGGTGAGGTCTGAGATGGAGTGAGATGACTTGAGTGAGAAAGTGTTGTTTTGGAGAGGGTTGACACAATTAAGTGTGGGCCTCGGGGTCTTCCTGAGGAAGTGGCGGTCGGGGGAGACGAAAACACACAAGGGGAGGGGGAAGGGAACCGGACCGCTCCACCAGCGTGTGTTGCATGTATACAGTGCATACTTGAAACACACGCATGTATATATATTTCTTTCAGAAAAGTATTTAATTGGTTCACTCAAATACATTTAATTTACTGTCATGACTCATAATGGTATTAATTTATCTTTATTATCTTATTGGCAATTAGTAATTCATTAGTTATCATTGTTGTAATAATAGTAATGGGTAATACTAAGGTTCATGTGCTATTTCTTCATCTGCACAGCGAGCTAATTTGAAAAACACAGCTGTAAGATGGCTGCTAATTTGGCCTGTGACCCAGTAATGTGTGAATCCTGAAAGATGTTCTCCTTTTTTATTTGTATTCATTTTTATTTTTCACTTTTGTTTGCAGTCACCAAGGCACAAACACTCACACACAGACATAAGCGCACGTGCACCAAACAGATGGCCATAAGAGAAAGCTTTCTTCTCAGAAAGTTTACCTCTCGGCCAGACCCTCATCGCTTCTGATCAAAAGAATGGAGCATGAGAGACAGGAAGTGAACACACACTGGTCTGTGAATGGTTAATTATAGACCACTGACCTAGATATATTGTGAGGGGATTCTCATTTAGCATCCATGTTGCAAAGCATTGAAGGCTTCATGAAGCACCTGCCTTTTGTCGGTCAATTCATTCTGTCTGAGGTTGTCTTCTTCTTTGATCTTACTATGGGGCGGATGTCAATATTATTTCTTTTTTTTTTAGGCGATTTGAAATAGATTCCTTATTTATTCATTCATTTTCACAATCAAGATTTAGTTTGTGATTTCAGCTAGCAATTCCATAACATTTGATTTATTGAAAGCCATTCAACTACTGCTCACATTTGACCTCTTAAGTAAGGCTATAAAAATAAACAACAGTTTATGCCTTAAACCAATCCAATAAAAAATATAACTTTTTAACACCCTATACCTCATTTTCTGCCCATGATTTCCTAACAAGTCTTTCTCAACACCTTACGTTGTTTGCATGTCCTCTACAGGTCTGTTTTCTCCAAACGTCCGTTGACCGAGAGCCATTCGTCTCACTGCAATCTTTCCCAGGCGTCCGTGACCTCGGACTGCCTCAGTGCAGACGAGGTGGACAGCCCCGTCCACTCCAGGCCCGCCAACATCTCAGAGTGTCGCTCCAACAGCAGCACAGACATCCAAGGTGGGCCCTTAACCCCTTATTGATATGAGGATGAGGTGATATGAGGATGGGTCTTCCTCCAAATGTGTGAAGGATGGTACTTTTCCACAGCATCCGGCCACCCTTTATGAGTTGTCGGTTCTTTGATTGAACAAAGAACTAAATATTTGTCATCTCTAATTGGTGAAAATATGAGGGCAAATACCCCAAAAAACCAGAACAAATGTGTTTCACTGTATCAATATTGATACAGTGAAACACTACTGATTGATACTGTGACTCTCGGTAGCTTAGCCGTGCCGCTCGTTTGTTTGCTAACTGCGCGTCGTTGGCGCGAGCCGTTGTTTGTATTGAACCATTTGGTCTTCATTGATCAGTATTTGTAAAGCGTGACACATGGTTAAGAGTTAAGATAAATGATTACCATCTGTGGTGTAGGAAGGAAACTGCCTCGACATTTCTTAAAGCTAAACAAGAGTGTGTTGATCATCATTAGCCAAGACTCTTATGGAAAAGTGGCTTTCAATACAGAGCATTTTTTTTGACTAATCAGCCGTGGATGACGTGCTGTTTGGCCCCAGCCGGCTGGCCTTAGGTCATAGGACAATGCTAACGTTTGATTGATGCAAAGTGGCCAAGCAATTGCTTAAACTTGCCTAATCCAAATAGCCAAACTTGATGCTGTTTGCTGCATTGCTAAACAACTCTGACTTGCAACTTCTTGTTTTTTTTTTGTCTTTTGCATCCTATAAATAAGGCAGAAACTCAATTAGTCCATCATTGGGATAATATAAAAAATTTACAAACATTTGCTACTTAAATCTTCAGACATACAGATATTTCGGCAATCACCTCTTTCAGATTGTTATCAAACTATAATACTGACTTTTTTGGTAACCGTTATTTGAGACAACTTGTTACAAGCAGATGATTCCACAAAAACATAATCGATAGATTAATCCACAATGGGAAATGGTTGTTGCGTTCCTAAAGCAATGTGTGCATGGTTTTATTTTGACAGCCCTTAGGATCCAGGGCCCGTTCAGACCCTGGGCCTCAGCCAATCAGGGCGGAGGGATGTGCAGCGACTCGGAGAGCGCTGGAGGGAGCAGCGAATCCCGCTCCATGGACTCTCCCACCGCCAGCCCCGGTAAGGCCCTACATACTTACTAGTAATAGTAGTAAGCCATTATTAACTACTAGTTCACAAACATTTTCCCACGGGTCAGAGTCCATCAGAGTCCGTTTCTTTTTAATTGCAGTTTTTTAATTGCACTTCCAAGTCATGTGGTCATTCAAGCAGCAATACCATCAAGGAAAAGTGACACTATTCAACAATGTATACCAGATCTTCCATACTCCATCATTTATTTTCAGTGTTAGTTTGTACTCTGCGCTAGATGTGCTAGATGTTCACGGTTCCATACCCATGGATCAGAGGTCTAGATGTAGGATGGCAGGTCTTAAGGGTCTCTCCGTTCATCTTATCTCTCCTTCATGCTGGTATTTGTTTGTATGGCTTTATCTCTCGTTGTCCCTTTCTCTTGCTGTGAAAGTGTGTTTTGAGAAGAGATGAGATACAAGCAGGGGAGTGGACTAGACTATGGTCTAAAATCACAACTTGATGTGTGCTCACCCTGCAAACCAGCAAGGGTGTTATCTGGAAATCTAAGTGCCTTTTAGCAAAACAGTTTGCTGGGTGTCTCCTCTTCTGTTTGTGTTTTGGTAGATCCAGCTCTATAATAACAACAAAGTCACCCACGTGAGGACAGACATACGTGCATGCACATAAACGCATACTAACGGTTTCTAGCGGCAGTGTGTGGAGGGTGGTGTTGTGTGTGTGTCCCGGTTGCTACGGTACCAAAGTGTCCCAAGGGAACGGTACCACAGCCATCGTGTTCCAACAGATGCGTCTAGGTACGCATCTGTTGGAACACGATGTGTCTGTGTGCATCACTCACTGGTTGTTGTACATCAATGTTATTAAAAGACAATGTTATTATGACAATGTTATTAAAAGCCGTTGGACGGGAATCTTTTATTTTCAAGACTCGTACCTCCCCGACATATCCAACCCTAACCCGAGATGAACCCAAGAAGATGTCTAGACGAGGACCTGTATGGATACTTTTTAAAATATGTAAAAGGGGAATTTCACTTTAAAACACTTCTGGGGTCATTTTCACACTGTCTGCACCCCAGACAGTTTTTAGGTTGCTTGCTTCAATATTTAGATATTTGATAACCGTGTGAGCAACCCCCCACCCCCCATCCAATAGAAGCCCATTCAACATCACACTCCACGATAGACTAATTGTAAACACACATCCCTGCTTCTCATGATATTGTCCTTCTAATTAATGTGTCAGCCTTCATTTTTTTTATTAGTTTTTTCATGATGTTACTATTTTATGCTGTTGTTGTTTCCTTTACAAATGCAGGAAGTAGAACCAGGCGGTTTAGTGTCGAACTCGAGGATGCATATCATTGCGCGACGTCTGATGTGAGCGAACCTGCAGACAATAACATTATCTATTATTGTTAGGTAACCCTGTAACAACAACAGCCAGCAAGCTGTCTAACTGTTACCATAGACATCCTATAACAACAGCCAGCAAGCTGTCTAACTGTTACCGGAGACATCCTATAACAACAGCCAGCAAGCTGTCTGTTACCGTAGACATCCTACAACAACAGCCAGCAAGCTGTCTAACTGTTACCGTAGACATCCTATAACAACAGCCAGCAAGCTGTCTAACTGTTACCGTAGACATCCTATGTATCACAGACAGATGCGATCACGATAGCCAGCCTGCTAAGTACCTACCTCGCATGGTTCGACCAACGATGTGAAAATGGTGGCCTTTGTAGTCTGTGGCTTCATTGTGGTCACTGCATATCCTTCAGACTGAGTCGGCCCTAGAATCGTCAGGTTTGTCTCCTAGTGGAGAGGAGCCTTTAGTCCTCGTCTGCGAACTTCTTCGGCTGTTATTGGGGTGTCTGATTACATCCAGCCATGTCAGGCACAAAGTTGCATCGTGTGGAAAACAATGAAAATGTGCTTTCAGTGAACTCTAACGGGGGCATTATAACAACCGGGTACAATGCACCTCATTATTACACCAATAATCGCGTCAAACAAAAGATAGCAGATGTTAGTTTGTTTCGACGCTAATGTTTTGCTTCGCTTGTTCTTGATTTTGCCACAAAACTAAATCTAAGAAGAAGAAAATGCCGGAAACCGTAATACTATGTGGACTTGCGCAACAACAAAAAAAGCCGTTTGTTAGACATTAGACTTTTAATATGAAATAACTAATAAAAAAATGAAGGTCGACATATTCATTAGAAGGCCAATATCAGTCATGAGACTTGTTGAATAGTTGAATAGACTTCTATTGGATGGGGGGGGTTTGAGTTTTTGATGTAACCTCACACTTTTATTTTGGGTCACCGATTTTATAAAGCATGTCTGTTTTACTTTATCAGTTGTTGTAGTATTATAGTATAATATAAGGTTATTATTGCTGCATGTCCTCTACAGGAGCTATATGTGAGCACAGTAGACAAACAATGGATCATTTGCTAATCTTCATGAATCTAAATATCTCTCACTCCGTCCTCTCCTATGTTATGCTAATTGGCTGCATTCCTTGCAGCTAATGGTAGTTGTCACCTTATTGTTAATTTTTTATTGCCATGCTACAGCTGTCCGCTCTGCACCAATTGCAATCGCTGCCATTCTGAAAAGGGGGTTCCCTCTTTTGAGGGCTTTTGTCATGGTCTCTTTCTCACTCCTTCCTGTTTTTGTGAGGTTTTTTCTCCTTTTTCTCCATCGCTCTGTAATGGTTTTAGGGCCGGAGCCACCCACCAAACTGTCTCTTTCAATGTGGTCAATACACGTAAATGCGACATAAACTTAATTTTATAAACTCAAAGTGGTCGCAAAACGGGCATTTACAAACTGTTTTATTGCAGGTCTAATTGATCCACTTATTTGTTATTGGAGTTGTTTTCCGTGTTTGTCTTTTCCTTGTCAGTGCGTTAGTGTTGGGCTTCGTCGTTTCACCGTTGAGCATATTTAAATGGCAGATATGAAGGCCAGGTGTTCCCTTTCAGACCCCTACTACCTGAACTCGACCGCCATGGTGGGGACTGTCTCGCACCTGCAGATCATCCCTGATTGGCCTCTTTAGGTTTCACCAAGATCATCAGAATGGCACGATCGGCACAGGAAAGATGATTGATCATAGATCAATGAAAGGAGGTGTTAATTACCCCCCCCCCCTATTTTTAACTTGAAGTCGACCACACCTCTACCACCCCTAAAGACAATCCCATAAAGCTGGGGTCCTGACGGGGAGACACATGGTTGCTGTGTGGCGTAGACATGAGGATTAACTGGTGCGGCGTGTCCTCCTGTTCAGGGGACTTCAAGAGGAGGCTCCCGCGGACCCCCTCCACAGGCACCATGTCCTCGGCAGACGACCTGGACGAGAGGGAGCCCCCGTCGCCCTACGAGAGTGGTAGGTGCTGCTGCCATGCCGTCGGTTATTTATTTACATGCATTATAGTTGGGTTGTTTGTTCGTTAACTTTACACACTATTCTAGAGTTTGCAATCGCAACCTCAAGGTTAAATGCAGTTTAAAATATGAGTGAGTTTAAAAGATGCTGCGTTGATATTGTGTTCCTCTGTGATGGAGGCAGCATCGGAGGAAGCAGTATTGTTTACATTGCAATACCTAGTGTTACTAAGTTTACCCTTTCTATGAAACGGCGTCTGACTGTCCTTGATATTTAGTGCTTTAATGCTTTAAGAACAGGAGTTTACTGATCTCCATATGAATAGAAACATTGACTCATACTGGGTGATTGTGGTCTGTAGATGTGTAGACTATAAGTGTAGGTCAAGATTATATGTTTACGCAGCCTTTAAGTTGTTGTAGTAATCAGTCTTTTGTTCTGTTATTTCTTGGGTAGGTATAGCAGCGATAATAATAGTTTTTGGCTCTTAGAGACATGTAGTTCATAATGTGGCTGAAGCAGGCGTGTCAATAGAAAAGGTTTTGTACTGCCAACATGTTTTTTGATTGTGACACTGGAAAGGACACATGCATCTGAAAAGTGCAAAGGTTGCATTTTTGATTTTTAAGAAATCACAAATCAACGATGCTTCCGGCCACATGTAAACATGCTGTGGTGACGCAGATGAAGGGCCAGTGTGATGGAACCCAGATAACCGCTGACTAGCTGCTGAAGCGTTAACGGCCGGCTAATTATTTTCCCTACCTCCCATCCCTCTCCTGCCCCATTGCTTTCCCCCTGTGTCATCCTTCTCCAGGTCTGAATGACATGGGGACAGAGATGGCCAGCTCTCCAGGTCCCTTCCGCAACACTCAGATGTCCAAGGCGGCCCAGACACACAAGCTCAGGAAACTGCGCGCCCCGTCCAAGTGCCGCGAGTGTGACAGCCTGGTGGTGTTTCATGGAGCAGAGTGTGAAGAGGTGAGCCGGCGTGTGTATCTTGTACACCCGGGTGAATGAAAACCTTAGAGCTATAAATAAAGAGTGAACTAATGGCATTAAAATGGCCAATAGCTGTTCAATGTTTTTAAATGTGCTGCTGGTAAGATTTGAGGGTTGTAAAGAAGAGAGGGAGCAGAAGAGAGCAAGATTTTGAAAAAAAACAACCCAAAAAAACATCCCCTCTGCTCCCTCCCTGCGTGTTGCAGAGTTTAAAGTCTCAACAGTCTCGTACAGAGGCAGGCGCCGTCGGCCAGAACAGATATTCTCACAGCGCATTTCACTCACTAATAGCTGACCGACGGCCATGCCATTTCTAACAACTTACTCAAGCTCTTAGATGTTACCTACAGCACAGTTTAATAACCGATGTTTTGTTATGGCTGTTCTGGAATGTTTATGGTAATTCACTTGGAGTCAGCAAAAATAAGAACGAAAGGTCCACTCCCCCCACCACCACCACCACCACCCGTCGCCTTTCTTAAAAGCAAAATACAGTGAGCAGAAATATTTAAATTGGCCCCATGCCCACCCAGGGGACCTTGTCCACCAATAGATTTCAGTCTGGGGAACAGGCAGTGGAAAATCAGGGTCTTTGTTTGTCTTCTGAGGAGGTCTCCCAAAGCGCCCTGGTGCTTTCACCCGCTCCTCTGCCCTCTCAAGATCCACTTTTGCTCCATTATTTATGAACGTCTGAGAACAGATGCATTGAACATGACTGCAAGACGAAGGAAAATACCTTTGGGTTAAGTCTAGATTAGAGCCATTACATGTATTCTCATGACAGATTACTAAATCTAGATTAGAGCCATTAGGTGTATTCTCATGACAGATTACTAAATCTAGATTAGAGCCATTAGGTGTATTCTCATGACAGATTACTAAATCTAGATTAGAGCCATTAGGTGTATTCTCATGACCGATTACTAAATCTAGATTAGAGCCATTAGATGTATTCTCATGACCGATTACTGTAGCCTGTCCACCAAACCTCTTTTGTCTTTATGTTTAATCAGCTTGTACCTAAATAAATCATTATCAATAAAAGCTGTGTTAGTGGCAAAAAGTGACTTTCAAATACTAGTACTGCAATATTCATATCAAATGAGGACTGTATAGGATTTTTGTAGTGCTGTGCCTGTTGATGAAGTTCAGTATTTGGTTGAAACCGCAGTACATTTCTGTATTGTATTCTCTTGCTTCCAGCTAATGGTAGAGTCAAACAAGAACATATCTACCATTTGTTTAATTGACAGGCCAGGCTAAAAAGTGAAAAGCCTTGATATTTATCGTTATTACAAAAAGTAGATTTTAAACACTGCCGCTTTAACAAATTGGTATTAAAACTAGTGTGTGTGTCATCGAGTGCGTGTATCTGAAGCGTCTCCCTGTGGTCCCCAGTGCTCCCTGGCCTGCCATAAGAAGTGTCTGGAGACGCTGGCCATCCAGTGTGGCCACAAGAAGCTCCAGGGGAGACTGCATCTCTTCGGCATCGACTTCACCCAGGCCTCCAAGGACAGCCCCGACGGAGTCCCCTTCATCATCAGGAAGTGCACTTCAGAGATAGAAGCCAGGGCGCTTAACATTAAGGTATTTAAAGATCTACCGCCACCTTGTTTTCATTTGTGGATCTATTTGAATGAAGAGGGCTTGAAGCCATGTCTTACCGCTCATACTAAGTGTTGTTGTCCTCATCGCTGCCTTGAAGGGGATCTACCGAGTGAACGGCGCCAAGTCTCGCGTGGAGAAACTGTGCCAGGCGTTTGAGAACGGCAAGGACCTTGTGGAGCTCTCTGACCTTTACCCCCACGACATCAGCAACGTGCTCAAACTCTACCTGAGACAGGTGGGCTGTTGCTTTGTGTGTAGTGAAGAGTGATGCAAGCTATGTTTATATTATGGAAGCTGTTTGAGTTGGAGGGCGTGGCCGGAAACCCCCCCCCCCCAAATATTTTCAGTTGCACCACTGTCTTGATGTATGCAAATGTGTCCTAACCACACACACACGCACGCACGCACGCACACACACACAGACACACACACACAAAATAAACATCTTCTTTATCTATCAAAAATAATGACATTAATGAAGCTAGTGAGGCGAGCGCAGCATGTCCCGTACCCCCCGCTGTGGTATGAGCTTGCACAATAATATTGAGTCCACGTTGTTTACCAGCTGCTTCTAATCCCATGCCGGTTGTCTGTTTATCTTGCGTATTTCTGGTGGGCCCCCTAGTTTATTATTAACTTCCCGGGTGGGTTTATGTTCTCCCAGCTCCCAGAGCCCCTTATCCTGTTCCGCTACTACAACGACTTCATCGGCTTGGCCAAGGAGAGCCAGGCGGTCATCGTAGAGGAGCTGCAGGCCTCGCGGCTCAGTCCCACCCCGGAGACCACGTCGCCGTCGCCGCCACCGCAGGTCAGCGTGGAGCTCAACCGGGTCCTCTTCAAGATCAAGGATCTCCTCAGGCAGCTCCCCACCACCTACTACAAGACCCTGCAGTTCCTCATCGAGCACCTGCACAGGTAATGCTCCTTGTATAGTGGTAACACAACACCTAGTAGTACCGCATTTATTTGCCTTTTTAGGTGCATGGATTTTGAGGGACTAATTTACTGTATATGTGTGTATTGAATACACACATTTACACAGCCTCCGACTCACAGTCACACACTGGTGACGGTAGTGACCAACCCATCAGGAACAGTTAAGCCCCATGTCCATGTCGAGCTCCAAAAGAGCTCAGCGGCGGCATTCCCTATGGGATGAGCGGCGGAGCTCAACCTAGCGTCGGCGCTATGCTGGGCGCTACCCTGGGCGCTACCCTGGGCGCTACCCTGGGCGCTACCCTGGGCGCTACCCTGGGCGCTACCCTGACCGCTACGCTGGGTGCTACCCTAGGCGCTACCCTAGGCGCTACCCTGGGCGCTACCCTGGGTGCTACGCTCTGAGATCAACACTCAGTCGAGCTCAGCGGCGAGCACGGAGGAGCCCATTTTCGCTTCGCCCAAAGTTACAATATGTTCAACTTTGACGCTGACCTCTCGTGTATCTCATGAAATAATGAATACACTGTTTTATTGATTAATTATTCATAAATATGCCACTATACTGCCAGGCAGCAATAGAAAACAAGGAATAACAGAATAGTTAGCATTTCAGAATATCCTGAACTATTAAAGTAGAGATTCAGGTTCGCTCTACCGGCGGCCGGTTCAGCCCGTCCCAGCTCTGGAGCTCACGCCCCAAGTCATTTGTATTGAATGCAATGGATTTGACTTTGTGATCCTCTAACATCATTAGTCGATGCCTGTGTTTTTTCCGTCTTTTATTCTCCGTTTCAAAGCAGCCGTGTGTAAGACATTAATGATGACTGGACCGTTTACTTCTCATCGATTCGTCTCCTAATCAAAACCCCCACCTTCCACCAGGGTTTCGGAGCGTGCCGAGGAGAACAAGATGACGGCCAGCAACCTGGGCATCATCTTCGGCCCCACGCTGGTCAAGCCTCGGCAGGCGGACGCCGAGGTGTCCCTCTCCTCGCTGGTGGACTACCCCTACCAGGCGCTCATGGTGGAGCTGCTCGTCCGCCACTACCAGATGATCTTCGACACGCCGCTGAGCCCCCTGCCCGGGGGCGGTGGAGGGGGGGGCCAGGCCCAGCGCTGCCTCAGCCCTCAGGAGAAGCAGCAGCAGCTGAGCAGGCACTCAAAGTCCCTGGGGGACATCAAGGAGGTGAATGTCTATTTTGTTTTATTTTTCATAATTTTTTACATTGTTGCGTATGTCTTCCTCAATTGCTACATATGCCCAAGTAATGTGAGTACAATTAATACACTTATTAATAAACATCAATACACATACATACACATACACATACATTTTTTTTACATTGTTGCGTATGTCTTCCTCAAGTGCTACATATGCCCAAGTAATGTGAGTACAATTAATACACGTATTAATAAACATTAATACACATACATAAATGAATAAAGATAATTCTAGCTACCAAACATAAATTACGCTCTTGTTTCAAGTGTATGCTTGCTAGGAAGGCCATTTGTTTTATTGCAGTGCTAGATGAGTGCTCTGTAAAGTACTCCATGAAGTAGGATTAATCATGGCAGACTATAAGCTTTTCTTTTTTTCTATAGTATAAAGTAAGTATTGTATAGTATTAATCCATAAACCACAGGAAACAGCACCATCTCTGGTGAAACAGGTTGTTGCAGCTGTTGTGTTGCAGTGACATCACTTGGCATCAATTTCAGCCAATCAGAGATTGCAGTTGTAACAATCTGTGTTTATTGTTGGCCCTGCTGTTGTTTATTACTTTTTAAGATTCCATAATACAGAGAAACTTTGTAGTTCAGGAGGTTTTAATGGAGTCAATTGCTGCAGTAAGTTACATAGTGGTGGATTAAGAAGAGATTTTCCACAAAACCTAATTGTGTATATGTTGTTGTCTCCATTGTCTTATCATTACAGCAGAGCTCCAAGGTGTATAAGAGGCATTCCTCTATAATCCCCTCTTCCCATCTATTGGCTGAGGTCCAGGAGACCATGCCAGGGCTGGACAGGACAGACTTTGAACCTGGTTAGTGTTGGAAATACTAGATATTCTCTCTCTCTCTCTCTCTCTCTCTCTCTCTCTCTCTCTCTCTCTCTCTCTCTCTCTCTCTCTCTCTCTCTCTCTCTCTCTGTGTGTGTGTGGTCATTACTTCAAGCCATTAGTTGACTAGTCATCGCACGTTTATGATATTAATTTACTTATTTAAATATATATTTTTGGGGCATCAGAAAATGGTTTGAGTTCCAGGGCTGAGAACGAATATTGTAAGTAACATTGTTAACACTGTGCTACATTACAAGGAAATACTAAACTGCAATAATGAGCCTTTAAAATATACACTTTACAAGCTCACACGAAGCGAGCCGCCGTTAACGATGCCAGCTAAAGTGGTAATGATCCTGAAAGTGTCGATGATACTGACCTGCAGTAAGCCAGGTGATTTAGCTTGCCTAGTCCCCACAATTGGATAAACCTAATAGCGCATATTTATCTAGGCTATCTAACGTCAGAGCGGCCATGCTAAGTGGCTAACGTTAGGCTACTTACACGTTTCAAACGAGCTCATGTTTGAGGTCGGTGAATGATAAGCAAATGTTTGCCTGCAGAGTTTGCAGGTCACCTTCTTGGGGTCGCATTTCATACACGGTCCAGCCATATAGGTTTTGACCAAATTTTGCCCAAAACATCTGACCAATGAAAACTTGGTCGACTAAGACTCTTCTTACCAACTTAACATTTGGTGGACTATTAGGGGGCAGCCCTACTCTTCCCTTGTCTGACGTCTCTCTTCTCCGTCCCCCCTCAGCTCCAGACACGGACTCCACAGACTCTGCCAGCGGGGCGGCGTCGCCAGGTGTCTCCGATCAGCGCTCAGCCAGCCTGCTAACCCTCAGCCGCTCCGGCTACGTTAGCGTGTCCCGCGTCCAGCTGCGCCACGCGCGCAACAAGGTCTACTCCCGGCCCGCAAGCGTGCCCGTGGACCGGGCGCCGCCGGCCGTGGCCGAGAACAACGCCCGCAACAGCACCGCCAACCGGGAGATGGGGGCCTGTGAGCGACCCGTGGAGGAGGAGGGGGAATGTGAGGACTTCGAAAGCCCCAAGTCACGAGCGAGCGCGCACTACCGCAGCACATTCATCGACACGCAGACGCTGCGGCGGACGTGGGACAAGCAGTACAAGCAGCACGGCGACGGAGCCTCCAGGACTACCAGGGCCGCGGCCAGTAGCTCCCCGCCGGCCGAGGGCCTCCTCCTGTCCGCCTCGGTGCCCCCCGTGTGCCTCGCCGCCTACCCCCTGGGGGACGGCGGTCCCGGGGGCCCCGGCAGGCAGTACGCGGTGGCGGTGAGGCCCGGCAGGACTCTGAGGAGGGAGGACAACGTGGACGAGCAAAGCCTGGGGCTCGCCACCTTCAGGGCCCCCCGGACCCTCCGGCCCCCTCCGGGCACCTTCTACAAACCCCCCCCCACCGGCAACCGGGCCAAACTGCTGGAAAGGTCTTTGTTGGCCAGGGGCGCAGAAGAAGAAGAAGAAGAGGAGGAGGAGGAGGAGGAGGAGGATGATGATGATGAAGAGGAGCTGGGGATTGAGATAGAGGTGTCGGTGGATGAGCCCCTGGATGAGGAGGAGGAGGAAGCAGAGCGGGGGTCCCGCTCCTCGTCCTCCAGCTCTAGTCCTGAGGAACTGGGTCAGAACCAGGCTAGGCCGCTGTACCAGAGACTACGACCCCGGCGGCTCCAGGAGGTGGAGCACCGTGAGGCACATTTTGTTTGAAATGCCTCCGTGTTATTGGCTCAATGGACCTGATTCACCTAGCGGCCATCTTGGTTCTAAACAATAGCCGGGTGAATTGGGCCCATTAGGGGTTTAAGGGTTGTGCCCTCCCCCAACGTGTATATTCTGTGCCATATATTGTATAAGAGAAAGGAGAACAAAATGACTGGAGACTGTGAGAAGAAAATAACCTGTGGAAGCATTTGTTTATTTTATATATATATATATACGTTTTTTTGGCGGGGTTGGAGGAGTCATACCACTTGTTCCCGAAGGGCAAAACAGGATGCACTTATTACACTGTAATTTGCTTCAGGTCACTGTCAAACCAACATTTCATTCACCAATCACTAGGCTTACTACTCTCTGGCCCCTAGCCAGCCAATATTTATAACCCTCTTTTTTTAAGATGTGCAATTACATTTTACCTAAATATTTTTTGTATTCTTCATTGGTCATTATGTGTGAATTGTTCATGTATACCAAAAAAGTATGATTTAAACTGTTACAACAGTATTAGCCACTGCATTCAAGAAGTTTTGGTGCACTTAGCTTGGCTAATAATCCTCCATCTTTCCTTAAAAAAACCTTTCTGCTTAGGGTAAAAACGAATGTTTATACTGCATTACTTTTTATCTAATCATTTCTGTGAGAACTTGTGTATGAAGCAATATAATCTCTTCATGTTACAGTACATTGTCTCAAGTGACATTCACTAGGGTTACATGCCACAAGTTGGAGAGGTGTATGTCGCTTTATTTTATATTGTTGACCATAAATTGAAAAAAAAAGCTTTTAGAAATAGAGTTCAGTTTTATCATGAGATTTTTTTGCTTGTTTAAATATGAGAACATCTCTTTTGTGTTCAACAACAACTCTTTTTAATGTCTCAAAAGCCAAAGTGGTTTCTCCCCAAGACCATTTGAATTGTATGAATGTCCATGATCTCACCAGTGGTCCCTATATAGAGATGTATCGTGTTAAATGGTATCTGTTTTTCATGGAAGTCTGCTTGGTTGACAGAATGTTTCATTACGTTTTGTTTGGAATGCAAAATAGGTACATAAATACAAACGCCTTTTTGTAAGTTATTAAAAAAAATCAGTCAATCTCAAAACAGTGGCAATTGTTTTCTTCTATTTGCTCTCAGTTTCATATAACACATGTATGTTCTAACTTGTGTAGGTGTTTAACGTGGGGCTGCTACGGGTTGTATGCTCCATACAAACAGGTTAGTGGGTTTAAGTCTCCCAGCATCGAGAAAGGAGATTAAACCAATCTGCTTAACTATTCACAAGGTCTGGACGAGCTGTTAGCATGGATTACTACCTGCAATATTTTTGTGTTATGCTTGATTGAAGCAGCGTCCCTCCATGGTGACTGTTCTTCTGAGGTAAGATGTTTATATTGATCTGTGTCGATGTTAGTTAGCATGGTGTTGTGGGCGTCATGGGACACTAATGGATAACATTCATAGACACTCCAACAAGGCTCATATTTAGCAAACATGATACTTGTCACATTGCTGTTTCTGAATAGTCCCGGACACATTACGAAATATCAGCAAATGCGCAAATCGTTATTTTGTTATTATCTTATGATGGCCAACACGATGTCTTTTTGAAATGTGCGTCTTTGGTCTAAAGTTGAACCACGTGAAGTGTGTTGAGCTCATTAACCCCAATTACATGCTTATTTCAGCCTCTCAATGAAATGCGCCTCCATATAGACACTACAGGCGCCTATACCGGAGTCCACGTTTCTAAATCTTTCATTTGTACTTGCATTGCATAACATGCTACTGTTACCAACATGATCTTTAAATAGCATCACCATAGGTCCTTCTTGTCAGACACGCCTTTGTAATTATAGTCTAGTGTAGTTATGTTCAGGTTGAAAGGTATTTCCTTTGTCATTACCAGGTTATTATAGGCTAAAGACAGTTGATGTGGACTTGGCCTATATGATTATAAGGCCCCTACTGTAGTTACATAATTTGTTTTTGTCATTGAGAAATGATTGGCATGCTTCAAAACGGCAGTGACTTTCACTCATCACCAGTCTCCATGTTGGAGCAGGATTGGGTCAAAGGTTAATTCACTTGACAATGTTGAGTTAGACAGACCTACACTAGGGAAAGGTATGGCGGTAGCTTTACACGTCGGCCTTATGAACGCTGTAGGTTGGTTGAATGTAGGTCTTTGGTGCGGTGGTGACCCCTCTGGGGAGGTGAAAAGGACAAGTCATGGGGGTCTGCAGCCAGGTGAAACTCCTCCTGTGGAAGAACTGGACCATTCGCAAGAGACAGAAGGTGATCTTTTTTTTATCTGGATTAGTGGTACAGGTTTCAGCAGCACAACGACTGCACCAATAGGCATACTGCTTTAGTTCTCATCTGCAGATGATGCTTCTTTAAACACCATTTGAGTTGTGGTGAATTGCTTTATTAATTTTTGCAGTCCCTGATCATTGATAGATGTAGTTAGGCCTGAGTTAGTTCCAAATACACACATGCTCAAAAGGATCAAAAACACAAAGTTCAAGAGACACCTTTAAACGTCTCACAAATCAGACTTTTTATGAATGTACATACAGAAGATATAAGTCTGAATTTGGTATCGTACTGACAATACTGTAAATGTTACCAGAAGGCACATCAAAGTATAATATCACCATGTTGCATTCAGACCGGATATCAAATGATCATTTTGATGGAACTAAATATAGCCGACAAAGCTGAAAGGTGAACCATGGTCATCATTGCTCACAATTGCATTCACATCAACTTTTTACCAGATGCCAAAAGGTCTGCTGGTCTGTCAC
>OOFB01007194.1:0-10610 GCA_900323305.1 Trachyrincus murrayi | reverse complement strand
CTTTTGGCCCCCCCCCGGGGGGGGGGGGGGGGGCCTTCATGGTTGTCTCATGGCGTGTCCACGGGTCTCCTCCCTCACCTGTCAGTGAGGTTCTTCAGCGCCCTCTCAATGTTCATGCGGTGTCCCACACGCGTCACCCCCAGATCTAGGAAGTCATCTTTAGTGAGCGACGGCAGGTGCGAGCCGTCTATTTCGTTGTCCAAAAAGCGCTCCCGGTGCTCGCCCAGGTTCAGGTAGGCCAGCCAGTCAGCCACGTCGTACTTGCTCCAGTAGGGCAGGGGCTTGACGGCGAAAGGTTTGGCCGGAGGCGGTGGCATGAGGTGCGGGTAGCTAAGGCAGGAAGGGCTGGGCGGCAGGTGCATGGGGGAAGAGGCGCCAGACAGGAACTGCGTCGGGGAGAGCGAGCGAGACACCAAGAGAGCACTGGCGACCGGGACTCCCGACGGCGAGAAGAGAGGCGGCGTGGAAGGGTTGAAGACGTCACCCAGAGGGTGGCCTGGAGAGGGTGAGTTCAGGGGGCTGGGGAAGTCGAAGGGGTGGCTGTAGGCAGGGGTGCTGGGGAGGATGGGGAGCGAGGAGGGCCTCGGGGGAGCCGGGCTGGGCTGGTCCGTGGCGTAGATGAGGGGACTGGGGGCGCGGCGGCGCGAGGTCATGGGTCTTATCTCCTGACTGGGGCTGCACTGGAAGTCAAACGTCTGCCGGCGGAACTTGGAGCGATGCTTGGGCGAGGTGGGGTAGGGGGCGTAGGTCGGAGAGAGGGGCGGGTGGGAGTGGACCGGGGAGGTGGCGGGGGGTGCTGGGGGGAGGACGTGGGCAAGGGGGAGGTGGAGCGTCCAGTGGGAGGGCTGTGAAATGCATCGCTGAAATCAGCCGAATACCTAGAAAGGAAGACAACGGAAAACTTACAAACAAACTCTACTTGAAATGGATTTGTTTTAATTGTTGCGATTGAAAAAGACATACCTATGCATGGTAGGTGACTTGGGGGTGTGGCTCCAGTCGTCCATGCTCTTGATGCTCCCCATCTGCTGCAGCTTGGAGCTCAGTTCGTTGATGATGCTGGCCTTGACCCCTGAGAGCGGGGAGTGAAGTCGACGTCCCTCATGAGAAATCCCGCTCCTGTGGAGCCCACCGCCAGGTCGGTCCGGCTCCACCATTTCCCCCCAGCCCACAGTCCTGGCCTCCATGGGTCGGTCTAAGCAGGCAGCCAGCGTGGAGCCAAAGCCATCTTCTATTTTGTTTCGGTTCTGTCGTGTGCGTTTCCTCTCCTCTGCTACAGTTCCCTCTCTCCTGAAGTCCTCTTCCACGTGCATCTGTCTCTGGGGCTGCATGGAGGCAGGGTTAGTGCTGCTTTGCCGGCGGAGCACCACAGGGGGTGCCCTTCCTCCGGCCTCTTTGTAATGAGTCATTTTTGGGAAAACCGGGTTCGCTGCTTTCATGTTTGGCACTTGAAACGATTGCCCGCCGGCGTAAGACACGTAGGTATCTTGGTGCTCACCGCCCTTCGCTCCATCGCCTCGTCCTCCTCCACCCTCTCCATCTCTCTCCATCTTCATCCCGCTCACTCCTAGCATTTCTAAATGGTGGTCACTGCTGCTGTGGCTATCCAACTCCTCGATCCCAGAGTCCACCACTGCATCTTGCCAGTCTCCACTCTTTGATATGGCGGGGTGCCCGTGAGGAGGGTCACCTGGTTTGCCTGTGTTGTGCAGGCCTGGCCTGGGTCCAGGCACGGTCATGGTGTAGTCAGAAGACGCTGGCGTGGCTGTGGTGGTGGTCGCAGCAACGGTGGCGGTCATGGTAGTGGTGGCATAGGTCATGGTGGTGGTCAGAGTGGCGGTCCCTCTGTCTGGGGAAAGCGACATGGTGACGGGGGACTGGCCACCCATCGCAGGGGGTGGGTTGATTGGGCTGTTGTAGTAGGTGTTGGTGGTGTGGGATAAGGGCTGGGGCCGGTGGAGCGAGGAGGCTGGCAATGCCGACGCAGAGGTTGTGGTGGCGGAGGACGGAGGAAAGATCTGCGGGGAGGGGAGGGACGGGGACAGGGCGGACTGGGTGAGATTGGCCACCTCACTGTCATAGGAGGTGAGGCTGGAGGCAGCTGAGTCCCCTGCCTGAGAGGAGGACTGAGGGGCATTCCCCAGACCTGGAGCTCCGGCGGACGACTTGGAAGAGGGAAGCGGGGGAGGCGCGGGCGGAGCTACAGCGTTGTGGTGCTGATTCTGTAGCTGTCGCGGTGGGTGTTGGTGGTGCTGTTGGTGGTACTTGTGCAGTCTTTCGTTCTCGCCGTTGGCAAATTGTAAAGGCGGCGGAAGTGGGTCGGCGAAAACAAACTCCTCTTCGATGTCGATTGATGGGGCCGGCGGGGGGAGGACCATGAGTCCCAAACCCCCCGCCCCTGCTGTGCTCGCTTCACCCCCAGACTCGCGTGTTGCAGCTGTGGGGACCGTATACTGGGGTACATAGCTAGGGTTGGTCGTATTTTCCATCAGCAAGAAAGAGGGTCTGCGTGGGGCTTGCTGCATTGGTGGGGCAGGAGGCTGAACGGGTTGTGCGGGTCTCCCGTCGTACCCCTCCATACCATCTCTCTCCCTTTCTCTGGAGCCCTGGGGGTAAAACTGGCTTTGATACTGATTGGTTCTGTCTTCTGAGAAGCGTACTCTGAGGCCCTCCCTGTGCCCTCCCTCTCTATCCCTGTCCATTCTTTCTCCTCCTCCTCCTCCACCTCCTCCTCCTCCCCCTGCTCCCCCTCCCCCTCCGAGCCGTAGTATCCGAGGCGACTGAGGCCGACTCAGGGAGGCTGGAGAGGCAGTGGCGGTGGGAGAGGCGAGATGCAGGGAGACAGGTGAGGTGTAGGCGGACTGCGTGGGCGTCGCAAACAATGAGGGCGTGGGAGTCTGGATGGGGGTGGTGAATGCCCCCACGGTCGACATTTGACGACCAAAGTGCCGATCCTCTCGCCGTGTCCTCCGGTCGTCCTTCAAGGCCCTCTCTCGTGCGGCTAGGGCCAGGCCTAGCGGGGAAGACGGGTCGAGAACCTTCCCCGTGAGCGGATGTATGAAGGTGGTGGTAGACTGTGCGCCAGGGCCATAACTGGAGGGGGCCGACTTGGGCTGGCCGTCTTGGCTGAGGATAGGAGAGGAATACTCCGGCAGGCCGAAGGCCGGGGGCATGCTGTTTGCGTAGTTGACGTAGTTGTCCCCAGAGAACATGCCCTCGTCGATGGACTTGGACGGCCGGAGGCGAGGTGTAGGCACGTCCATCTGAGACACCTGCAAGGGCTGGATTCTCACCCCACCGGCTCCTCCGCTTTCTCCACCCCCTCCCGCCTCCCCCTGAATGTCCTCCTCCGAGGAGAGGAAGAAGGAGGCGCTCTTCCTCCTCATGTCCCGGAAGCGTTCCCTGTCCCTCCTCGCCCCCCCGGCGAAGGCTGTGCCGTACTGGGAGGCGTAGTCGAGGTTCTCCGTGTTGGGGGCGGGGGGCGCGGCGGCCAGCGGTGGCAGTGGGGCGGAGGGCGGGGGCTGGGGCGGCGAGGGCGTGAGTGGGGAGGGCTGACTGTTGGGGCTGCTGGGGGACTCGGGGGTGTGGGCGGCGCTGTCCCCCTCGACGGGGGGCTCGGCCTCCACGCTGCTGCCCTGGCTGCTGCGGCCGCTGCTGCTGGTGGACGGCGCCTTCACGACGATGGTAGGGATGGGGATGGAGCTCTTCTCCTTGGCCACGCCTCCCTTCCCCCGGTGCTGCCTCAGCCCGTCCTCCACCTTCGACTGCTTGGTTAGAGCTCCCCGGCCGCCGCGCCGGAGTGCCGCCGCTCTGCCCACGCCTCCGCCGCCGCCTCCACCACCCCCACCACCCCCACCGCCCCGGTCGCGGCTGACAGCCTGCGGGAGATGCTGGGGAGCATGTTGGGACTTAGCGCTAGTAGCGCTAGTCGGTGGCGTAGCGCTGCTGTAGCCTCTCCTCAAACCACTCATCTTCCCTCCACCTCTGCGGGGAACCTCCGGCTCCCTGCCATAGAGCGGCAATCCTTCGGAGGGTCTGCGGATTGTGGGGACCATGGCCTGCTGGCTGATGCCACCTGGCCCACCCCTCTCCCAGCCTGGCTGGCTGACGTGTCCTGGCTGGGAGTGGAGCTGGTAGTGGGGTTGGGAGACCGGAGGTATGGGCATAGCAGGCCCTCTTCCAGGGACGGGGCCTGCGGATAAGGGTGGCTCTGGGGCAGAGGTGTTGGGTGGTGGGGGGATTTCTTCAGGCCCTGGGACGGATAGACTTCGGGCCAGTTTCATGGCTGGAGGGTGCAGGTACTGCCTTTCTTCCTCTGTCACACCTGGATATACGCACATGCACACACACACACACACACACAATTATACAAGTGGAAACTGGAGACTTGCATAAAAAACAAATGATAATATACACTTGATCGATTGATTGATGAAGTGTTACCAATGGATTTCTGTCGCATCATGACTGCGTGCTGAGAGCTTTGTCCGGGCTGAAACTGGGCTTGGTTGAAACCAAAGACGGGCTGCATGGGCTGCACCATGGCCACCGAGGACTGTTGCTCATAACCCATCTTCAGGTGTTTGCACATACAGGGAAAACATAGAACAACACAGAGGTGGATTGAGGACAGAAGGGGAACTGCTGTTTACACTACAAATACTAAGTATATTGAATGCTGGCTGTGGAAACATAATGCAATATGGCAGATTCAGCACATCCAGTATTGCATACCAGAGTGAAAAAAGGGTACAGATGGGTTTTCCTATTAGGACTCATTAAAATGTTCTACTGAGACTACTGGATCATAAGATCCAGATGTATGAACTGAATTACTTTGTTGGATACGAGTTTTCACATGACACACAACCAGCCGATCATAATTCTTCTTTTGATATTTAAAACGTAGGGCAGTTCCACGCTGAGGAATGAGTGCATTAGTGATCTAAATTGTCAGAGCCAACAGCGGGTCTTATGTTACACGCATCGCAGACGGGCGGTTATAAATGGTCCTTGATTGCTGTGTCCATGAAAGGAGAATTAAAAAACATAGCAGGTTGCCTTCTTGTCCAGCAGGAGCTTCAATTATAGATTGCTGCTGATGTGAAAAGTTCAACGAAGCAGCGGTAAAATACAGAATGGGCTGACCCACATAAAAACACCCAACTGAGGTTGGATTTAAATTAGTATTTACAACCATTTAAAATAATTTCCCCATATAATTGCTTGTAAATTATTATTTTGTGGTCATTCATTGCTGATGCATTTGATCAACTCCAGTAGTCCATGCTGGTTACATATTAGACCATCTAAGCATGAACTTGATCATGAACTATTTTAAATTCAAAACCAACTAAGCTATTTCATTAAGTACTCTATGGAAAATTTAATTAGATTGAAGGATTAGACGAAGAAATCCATCCTTCTCCATTCCCAGTGGAGCACATTCCCTTATGTGATAGAAACCAAGAGAGACTCCCAGAGGGTTTCCAGTACCTCAATGGAGGCGTTGGGAACAATGCTTTTGCTCCGGTCTCGCTTGCCCCCGTGAGTTCTCTGGCCGTGGCCTTCTGGTGTGATGGTTTGCTGGGCCGCCGCCAGGATCTCGTCCAGTTTATCTGGGAGGAAAGAGGAGGTCAAGGAGAGGGGTTGGTTGGACACAGGAAGGAAACTAACAGGTCATTTTGACAGACACAGGGCAGGAGTTTTTTTTAGAGAGTATAAGTAAGCACCACAATGGAAGCCCAGGCCAAAATGGCTGCACCATGCTAAGACTACTGGTGTGCAACAACCACCAACACTCCACTGACAATCACACATTCATATCTATAGCATTTTAAATAATGACACTGCTCCAACAGACGAGACATCCTGTTGTCACATCAATAACATACATCCGTTGCCCACCATCAATAATGTGAATTTATTTGGTCATTTTTCGATCTCAGCAGTTGGGCTTATCGGAACAGTCTGGTATGGATCAGACATAGTAATATTTAACTTCTGCCTTTTAAGGTTTTAATAATTACCAAGCAATGTGTTTTACCTCATCAGACACAGAAGCGGGAGTGGTAAATATGAACATTTGAAAGCAAACTTCAAATGTTCGGATGTGTTCCCTATATTTGTCACGTGTGGCGATAAACAAAATAGTAGACAAAGGTGGGGCAAATTGCTTTTCACGCATAAATAATGAGTGTAGGTTGAAAAACATTGTTTATACACAACGTGAGATGAGAAAGGACAGTGAGTTAGTTACTTAGTGCCATTTGATACACAGTCCTCTTCTTTTCAGGGACCTGAGAAGACTCATACTCTGGGGAAAGGAGAGGAGACAAGAACAGTGAAGTTACAAGACTGTTGGCTGGATCTCCATTAAGGCTCAGGGGCTGATCGGGGTATCAGGATAAACATAGATGCTCACCTGCTTTCTTTTTCCACGGAGAGGTAGCTACAGTCAGAGAGAGAGAGAGGGAGAGAGAGAGCGAGAGAGAGAGAGAAAGAAAGAAAGAAAGAAAGAGAGAGACAAAAAGAGGGAGATATATGAGTGAGGGAGATTTAGAGAGGAGGAGATAGAGTTGGTAAGACAGACAGAGAAAGAGAGGGAGAGAGACAGGGAGATGGACAGAGTAGAGAGAGCAAAAGAGAAAGAAGGAGAGACAGCAGAAGACAAAGAAGCAAAGAGTAAGAGAGAGAGAGAGAGAGAGGGAGAGAGAGAGAGAGAGAGAGCGAGAGAGAGAGAGAGAGAGAGAGAACAATTAGCTCTAGATCTAGAATGACCGTACATGGAGGTGCATGTGAATAATGCCACTAAGAACCATGAGAATACATACTGTGACGGGCGGGGGGGTGGGGGTGCTGGTGTTGAGATGGAGGAGGGCAATGAAGATGGAAATGAGGCGGACAGCAGCACACACACACACACCCAGAGCTCTCCCACCTTTCTCCACTGGCGAGAGCAGCCGGGTCAGTTCGGCGGGGAAAGAGATGACATAAACGAGGCGGTTTACTCGGTTAGATATCACACCATTCTGAAAACATTTTCAACAACTCTTTTTTTTTCTTTTCTTTTTCTCGGTGCTGCCATCTTTTTCTTTCTTCTCGGTAAGATTGTAGAAGACGCTGGCAAGAAGGAGCCGGTCTACACATCTCCCTTTGCCGTGTACGGGAGCTAATTAAAATAAAATCACACCTTGGCTGGGTTACGTCCAAGCGTTGCCCTGGCGTTTACTCACTCCGTGCCAAGTGCACTCCTTCACCTACAGTTTGGACCCGTAGGCCGGGCCAACTCTTCCCTAAAGGACGGTTCTCTTTCATTACGATGAGTACCAGTACGTGTTAGCACTGCATCAATGCCGTGAGTTCTCGTGGTATACAAGTTCCCTGGTGTTATTTCCTATGTTTAAAAAAAAAAGCATTTTTAAGACGACCACATGAGAGGATTCTAGGGGGACATTTAAATTTTTAATTGTATCCTTTGATTGGCTATTTCCTTTGCATGGGCCTCTCTCATTCTCTCTCTCTCTCTCGCTCTCTCATCCCCCCCTTTCCTCTCCCCCACTCACCCATGTCTTCCAGCTCTGACGTCATCGACTTGGATCGCAGGGCGATGGCGGGGGGAGTCAGCCTCTTGGCGGGCTGCGGGGCTGTGCCAGAGGAGAACCGGCCAAAACCTTGTTTTAGTCTTAACATATAGTAGTAGCAGCGGGGAGAACGCACGTCACCGACGACATCCGCGCCACAAAAACGACTCATCGGCAGCAGCAGCGACGCCAGCGCCAGAGAATCAGGCGGTGGACGTTCGCCCTAACTGAATGTGTCAATGAGACTTGTGCCTGCCTTACAGAAAGAAACAGCGTGCACGTTCCATCATTAGCGTCTTGGGACTTTAAAGACCCTTTGTCGGAGTGTGGTGTCTGTATCACAGTTGGTTTGTGAGCGAGCTCAACTTAGTCCAGGAGTGTTCATAATTTGTTCTTCCTGGACCTGGGCAGTAAACGGCCGCACAGAAACTCAAACAGAGCACACACTCTGAGTCATTTTCCCTGCACACAGTGTGTAGAGGAAGAGGAAGGTTATTATTGGAGTTGAAGGTTTCCTACCTTTCTTGCGAGACGTGTCTTCCAATTCAGGGTTGCGGGCCACCATCACGACCTTCACCATGAGGCTGTTGCCCCCCTGGCGGATCATGTTGACCACCTGCCTGTGGCCCACTTTGACCACGTTCTGGCCGTTGACCTGGCACACACACACACACACACAGACACACACACACGCGCGCGCATGCACAAACGCACGAAAACGCACACACACAGAAATTTTTATATAAAGGATATATCATATATACATTCTGATAAATCTGAAAAATTAAGAAAAAGAAAATGAGTAAACATAAAGAATAGAATTACTAGATATAGTGATTTGAGCAAGGAGGCCAGATTGTGTTCTACAATCATTACATGGAAGCAAGTCAATTGATAACGAAGGAAGAAATCTAACACCTGAAACTGATGCTGATATCTTAACCGCCTTAGGTTTCCTCAAAGGTCTAAAATGAAGTGCTAGTGAAGGTAAGTTATAAATTATTATGATTAATAAGTTATTAGAGCCTTCAGATCAGTTCTATGTCAGCCACAGTTCGTCAGAGGACCTTCAAACTCCCCAGCCACTATAACCAGGAAGTACCTCGATGAGGAAGTCCCCCATCCGAAGCCCTGCCCTCCAAGCCACGCCCCCCTCATCGACAGACTCGAGGTACTGCAGCGCGGGGAACGCTGGCGTCGGCGTGAACTCCTCTATAGGCGTCTGAGCTGCAGGCGAGACAACCAATAGGAGCAGAGTGTGAGTAAGCGTTGATCAACGTATTGACCGTCGCCTGGGTATGCTAATTAACACGACCCAGAGGCACATCAGGCCATGGGCAGTAGTTTCTGAATTTCAAGATTGCAGTGACAGATGAATGAAACATTGGTGATTAAACCAATGAGGATATTAATCAAGGATTTTATGTGTGATTTTTCGGGGGGGGGGGGTCCATTTTGTGCCCCTGACTCACCTTTCGCTCCTCTGAGCACGAAGCCAAACCCCTCATTGTCCTTCTTCTGTAGCAGCACAGTCTTCTCCTTGATGATGTAGTCGCTTAGGTAGGGCGGGTGAACAAGACAGGGACAGGTGGAGGTGGAGAAGGAAGAGACCCCATGTATTTATTTAACTCCTTCCGCAACACAAATGTCTCTTTGGCATGCAAATAAAGTCATGCAAATAAAAATGGGGGATAGATGGCTGTACTGCATTACATTATGAAATCACACTGCACCAAATGATGATGATGATGATGATGATGATGATGATGATGATTATGATGATGATGATGGTGGTGGTGGTGGTCTGGGGCGACTCGGGTGTACCATACAGAAAAAGGCACTAAAGCACAAAATGGCCTGATGGCTGAATATGGGAGTGAGTGAGCGGGTGAGCACATGATGACATGACACCCATGGTAAGGCCTAATCCAGCCAGTGCTGACAGGCACTAGTGCAGGCTTGGGTGGGGTGGTGTGTGGTGGTGGTGGTGGTGGTGGTGGTGGGAAGCCTTGGGGAGTATTATTATTTTTCTCAGCACATTAAGAAAATATGCACATCCACTGGCAACTTCCAAAGGCACCTAAAGTGTACCTCCTCCTTCCCCCCACGGCCTCCGGCTGACTTTGCAATGCGTTGCTGCTTCACTAGACCAGAGACAGCCTCTGCTGCAACTACTACGACGCGACTACGACTACTACTACCGGTCATACATGACACTTCGGATTACGCTCTGTACATCAGGGGGATCGCTCGCTCGCTGCTTGCACCCTGGAGGACAGAGGGTGGCGTTGCAGCAACAGCGGTGGTTTGCCTGGGAACGGCCCTGATCCTGCCTCCCCGCTGCCTCACCACTGCCAGCGGCGGTGAGGCAGCGGAGAAGCTGCCATTCATCTACACAGACACACCTTCAGCCTGCCAGGGATTATGCAATGTCTCCTCTCTCTCTCAGCACATAGAGAGACACACGGGCCCTGACTGTCTCGGGATGCTGGTGCCACGGTCCATGGAAGGACTTGACTTTCCACCAATGTCAACTTGTCACGCGTTCTCTATGGAAAGCCCAGGGGGCTCCGCATAGTCGTTAAGATTCAAAGGCAAATTCTGCACATTCATCTTTCGGCTGAAGTTCTGCTTTTTTTTTGTTCAATTAATTGGTTGCACTGAACAAAACTGAAACTGACACTTCACTCGAACCGCTATCAACCGAAATGGACTTGCTTTACTTAAGTACGGCACAAGGAGACATCTCTGATCCCAAGAGAGTTACAGCTAACCCTCCGACGATACTTACAAATACAAATACTGTAGGACATCTAAACCACATTGCATGTATAAACCAGGACTCAAGCACAATATCACAATATAGTTAACCAACATTCCTCCATGACGTGTAAAACAAGACACAATCCAACCAACAAGCAAGCAAACTAAATTTGGACAAATCCCCAGAAGTTGAAAGTTGTTACGAGTTGAACGAGGGAGCACCTTACGAAGAAGGGTTTAAGAAGTTGCTACAACCGTGTCCAC
>OOFB01007191.1:6059-16185 GCA_900323305.1 Trachyrincus murrayi | reverse complement strand
ACCGACGCCATCTTTGCTTTGTGTGTGTGTGTGTGTGTGTGTGTGTGTGTGTGTGTGTGTGTGGGGGGGGGGGGGGGTATGCAATCTGAAGACGTCACACTATGTGTACCCCGTCGATGTGTGTGCGTTAAATAGTGCGATGAAATGCTGAGATTGTTTCGCCTCCAGCCATGTGTTTTAAAAGCCTGATGTTGTGCTTAGTTAACCCTGCCAACCACGGTCTGCACCATCCCTGGAGAGAAAAGAATACACACACGCAAACAAACTCAGAGAATATCCAACAAACACGTCCACAGTATCCATATATTATGGGATGTTTCGGTCCAACAGTATGCCGGTGTTTTCTTCATCAAATCATGCATGCAATAACTTCTCCACTGTCAAACTTTGTGACTGCCCGTATTGACGATATGCTGTGAACAGGTTTGATGTTGAAGTTGTTCTGGGCTGGGTCATGGCTGCACTTATTCAAACAAAAGGTCAATACAGATTTTCCTACGCCCACTTCGATTTGAAACCGAACTACAAAAACATTCCAGTTGCATTTGCCATATTTCTTTCTGTATTGAAGAATGGCTTCGACAAGGGACAAGGATACCGAAGTCGTTGAACTTTCTCTCAGGCTCTGGTTTTTGGCATGTTTGCGCTGGGCTTATGTTCACACGCTTGCATAGGCATTCACAGGTATGTAAACATGTAAATACACAACACATCAGCACCACCTACACCTGTACACCACCTCAACAGCCCTTTACCCATCCCTGTAGGCTGACACTGAAGCTCCGGGTCAAACAGCTGTTGCTCTTTCCCTGCATCCATCGAGTGTACGAGAGAGAGAGCGAGAGAGGGCGAGAGAGAGAGGCAGAGTTAACCCCAAGGCACCTGCTGCTAAGCAACTTCAACAGAACACATCAGGTCCGCTTAGCATTCAGGCCCATGTCGCTTGTTTCCTTCCTGTCATTTTAAGCAGAGTTGTGGTAGAGTGCCTCTCCTGTGAAACCCTATTAATTTCCCCAGGCGAACAGCATTCAATATTCAATACCTGCTGTTCTTCAGCGCCGGCCCTGGATCAAGAAGCTATTGAGGTGAACCAATATCATCAATGCTCTAAAGCCGTATCCGTGGTGGGGGTATCCTGATCTCGTCGAGGTGAAAGTGAAGTGAAAGGAAGTAGATAATATTGTAGGACTAACCGAAGGATGCCTTGCCATGTCTTTAAGCCAATTTGGCATACTTTGGTTGAAAAACTAGGTTTTTTTTACCACACAAGAGATAATGTGAAGTAGTTAAACCAAGGAGTGAATCATTGATGGGAATGCGGTGAATGTTTAATTGTTTGTATTTTTACTTTCTGCATATGTAATGAGTTATTTTAATGATGCACTGAATGTTCTCTCAAATTGCTCAGAATGCCAATGAACTTCTAACTTTTTAATGTTGTGCCAAACTTGCTCAAACTCAGTGATTTACGCTTTAAATCAATTAGAATTCAAAGACCACATTTCCTAGACTTCCCAGGTTTACTTTTAGTAGTTCATGCCTTACGTCCACAACGGAACTGTGATTGGGTTAGATAATAGTATAATTAATAATCCAATCAGAAACATGAGAAGTGCTGTTCAAGAGGCCAGAATGTCATGAGTTTAATTAATATTTTGTTGCAAGCTTCGTGGTTTGAAGGTTACAACGCCTTCAAGGTGTGTTGATACCTCGGAATTGATGAAAGACACAATTATCATGGAGATAGTGTGATAGTTCATTCAGTGTTGCACAAGATGCGAGTGTATGCATGGGTGGCCTCACTGTGTTGTCACATACAAGGTTCGAAAAAGGAATTACAATAATTTCCCAGCCACACATTTCAATGGGTACCATTGTTAAGACTGAATTTCAGTCGCAATAAATTCCAACATAACAAGTGGAAAGGGACCGAAGAGCCAAATGATTACACAATTAGATCAAAAAAGTTGAGACTTTCTTGTCTTATTGTTTCAGTCCATCTTATTCTCCTGAATTATAATTTTTTTCAGAAAATAAAACAGGAGCTCTGAATAATGTGTAGTGCATTGAGTACAAGATACGAGATCTCCAAGGATCTTCAGACAGAATATCAATAGGTTTCTTCAACTGCTATACGCTTTTGGCTAGGACATAAGTCCTAATATTATATTTACGTTACATTGGATTTGGTCCGACTTGAATACGACTGAAATGATGTGGCTCTCATTCCAAGGGGAATTTCTTTTTAATATAATTTTAAATTGATAGACCAAGGTTTTGTGCTAGGCGACCACCAATTGTCCATCTTAAACTTGAGGGACTCAATCATTATTTTATGAATCTCGCCATGGGTCAAATCCCGCAGAAAGACGGTGTTTACATCAAACAAGCAACAAATGACGGCTCCTATACCCTAATATGGGAAGATCTAAGTGGGGCGACTGGAACATGCCCTGGAATATCTATTGAGTGTCTATGGCTGATTGTATAAGAGAGGGGGAATGGAGAGCGATAAAGATTATACATTGACCTCTTTGTCTCTCTATATATCGCTCTAAATAATGACACTTAACGCTGACAGGTTTGTAATTTATTCCCTAGCACTCAAGCTGGTCTGTGTCAAATCGTGGCCGATACCTTGGATGGTATTTATATAGGCTACTGTATGCATTTCTTGTATAGTCTTAAATAATTGCTGCACCCATTCTAAGATTAGTTTGGTTCAGATTCATAGAACTCACCTAGAAACCATAGGCTTCATGTTCAAATAGTTAAATAGCAGTGACGTGAAGAAATACAATGGGTCACCATACAGCCTAATTCTGACTAGCAACAAACATAAATAAACATGGCCCCCGTAACCCTGGCAGCGTCAATATCACACTCTACGAATTGAGCTACACAAGGCTGACCAATGAATAGAAAAACGTCAAAGTCAGAATTCAAAGTTCTCAAAGTTTTATTTCTATAATTTATTTCACATTTCATTTTTTTGGAATGGCTCTGATTTGCTGATGAATGGCCTGGTAAGGCATTAGCTCGTAGCGTTTCATATAAATGTCACCTAGCAAGCGTTGGGAGGGCTTAATTAATTAATTAAGTAATTCATTCTTGATTTTTTGAGAATTTCTTAAGTAATAATACAGCCTAAAACACTTGGTGATGTACAACGCACCCAGGTCCTATTTTTCCGATATGTGTACTTTATCGTTATTTGCTATTTGTCACTGGCTGTCGTGTCAGGCTTCCTGTGATCTGCTCCAGTCTGTTGTTTTCCTACGTTACCCAGAATGACTTTCGCTACCCCCACATTTAGAAATTGAAGAATTTAATCAAATCAATTATAACAATATGTATAACAGGCTTTATTATTAATTGTGAAAGCTAGCTAGACATTTGGCAGTATGTCACACGGACGATAAAATTTCGGTCGTCCCTTCGTGACAACGACTGCAGGATTAGAGAGCTGGTGACTCGGCTGGGAGAGCTAGCCTGGCAACGCTCACGTTAGTCGCAGCTGAGCTCGCCGCGGCTAACTAGCCATTGGTGCATTCTAGAACACTCAATGGCAGTTTTTTGGTGCTGGATTTCGATCGTGTACCCCTCGCTTAAGGGGAAAAACTAAAAGTCCCAAACCAAAAAAAAGAGTTATAGCCAATACTTTGGTGAGCATTTCGGTATGCAGCTCTCGCTGAGGCTAGCAACTTTATGCTCGAAGAAAAAAAGGGACATCCAATGAATCGCTGCCCAACTGGTCCGGGACCGCATGTCGAAACCTAGATGCATCGGCCATATCTGGGCTCCCCGCTGCCAGAACAGACCAAATGGGCCGGGTTAACAGTGACTACCAGGCCGTTTCCTCTTCGAACGACGCCACGCCTCGGCAGCTGTACGGAGATCATGGCCACGCCCCAAACCCGGAAGGCGAAGTGCATTCTGGATGTACAAGGCTGCTGGCGCTGCAAAAATGTGTGTCCTCTAACTAAATTACTATTTCTCGCCATAGGAGCATTGCAAAATTTTTATATGCAGTCATTCTGAGACAGAACCCCTGAGTTGTTGTCATATGGGAATGCAACTAATATCTGATACTTATGGTTGATGCTACAGCGATTTGAAGACATACTCTCCTATTAAACCCCATTGTAACTACTGCAGCAACGTCTCCGTGTGACGTAGTAGCGTCAAAATGAAATACTACACAAAACGGTAAAACAGTACCTGCGGTGCGTTGTACATCACCAATAGACATTTTATAACAATGTCAAAGTGTTTTAGGCTGTATTATCACTTTAAGCGTTCAGTAAAAAGTATACCGCAGCCCGGGGTCTCTGGAGTCACTCACACAGCGGGTGAGGCTCCAAGTGCTTGTTGTTACGTTCGGTCGTCTGCTTCGGTCGAGCCTGTTCATTATTCTCGCCAGCCATGGATCAGTGATTGCTCAATCATTTAGTGGAAGTGATTTGAGTATGGGTGGCCGAGAAAGAAACAAAGTCAGGAACAATATGGAACCTGATTACTTCTCTAACGGGTGATTTGGATGCATAGGTGGATCTCTCCAGCGGTTGCACCTGTCTACGCCTGCGTAGGCTACTTGTAAATCTATTCAAATCTTACTTTTAACACTATTCAACCGATAGGTTAAGTTGTATAATGTGATTATGTAATGTGATTATACTGACAGGTCGACTATTAACCATTTTTTGAATTTATTTTTTAAAAACTCAACTTATTTTTTTCCTTGTAATTAGTAGCCTTGTGAAATATTTTCATGTATTGTCCCATGAACACAACCTCTATTTTAACACTAAATCATGTAAAATATGCTTTATAAGTACCACATTTTCACACGTATTATCAGTTGAGCAATTTGTGATTTGTGACATTTTTCTTAAGTCCCAGAAATAGGATATGCATTTAATATGCAAATAGTAGCAGCAGAAGAGCTCAGCAAGAAGCAGTGAACCCAAAGTAGGGTAAAAATATTTTAAATTAATCATGAGGAGTTAAAATTCATACTCTTAGTTAAGAGGAATTACATTTTCATCATTTGCTAATGCCCACTTGCCTATGATGAACACAAAGAGAAAATTCCTTAATTCAGTCTTAAGGTTATTCGTAACCTTTTTCATGTTTCAATCAAATATAATAGAGACAGTTAACGACAATAAAAACCAACACCCGAGGTTAAACACTCATGAATCATGAAAAACGTTTTGGTTTTTTACACATAAGCACACACATGCTTAGCATTAGCTGACGAGATAATCGCAGGTGAGGAATTGAAATGTAGCTCCTGTGCTAGTGCTAATGTTTTTCTGTGCTTCTGAGTGCACAAAGAGAAGTGGGTTCACTGGCAAGTAGACCATAATGACTTCTACTTTACAGTCTACACTTCTGTTAGCCCAACCGTCATTGCTCAAGATGAGAACACAGTGAGCTCTCGCTGAGTGTGTATGACGCCGCGTGTGTGTGTGTGTGTGTGTGTGTGTGTGTGCGTGTGCGTGTGTGCTTATTTCCCAATTCCTTAAAATAAAAGAATTCCTGAAAATATTCCTACACCCTCATTTCTATCTGCGTAGTTATACTATTAAGTGATGGAAATTGCTTCCTTTTTCTAACCTCGGCTGTATTTTTTTTTCTTTATTATAATTTCTTTCTTTATTTTTTCTCTTTTCAGTGAGACTGGATTTTGACTCAAAGGCATTAATTCATTACAATATTCAAAGACCATTTGATGCTGCTACTTTTTGGAATACTATATTTTACTCTGTCATCTTTGAACCGTATGCCACAACCTTAATATTCTCTGGAGTCGAGCATCAAATACAGCTTATTACCCAAATAACATTAGGGTTCTTGCAAACAACATGCAAGTCACAGCTTCCCAAAGAATAGAGTTTGCCTCTTTAGACTCTAATTGCTGTGTTCAAATGAAAGAAATTAATGACAAGAAACACACCTATGGAACATAGTTGTGGTCACAGATTTTGCTAGACATTAAGCATCTTAAATACCTTTGACAGAACAAAACGATAGTAGTCAGTGATAGTGGCAGTGGAAGTTGTGAAGCTTCAGTATGTATTATGGATAGGTGGGTGTGTAAATAAGTCCCACTACTCCTGTTAAACCCCTGTGTGAGTCAATGTGGACAGTCTCTGTAATTTAAAGCCCTAAAATTTATGTCCACGTCACAAGATGCCGTTCCCCCCACTATTGATAATACATAAGTTACATTTTTTTTAAATGTTCCCTTCAACACGCAGAAGCGCGCTTGATTTCATCGACTTGATTTAATAGACTTGATTTAATAGACTTTTGAAGTGGGATAAATCGGTAGAGAGTGACAGGCAACCATGTATTAGGCTACATGTCTTTTTCTTTACGCCAACACTGCTTACCATGTGACCTGCACCTGTCTACTTCTGGCGGGTAATGACAGCCATTGTGATCATTACAGCTACACCTTTGCACTGGGAAAACTCCCCTACACCTGTACGTGTGTATAGAAGCAGAGCCGGTGTTAATCTGACGGGCATTTCCTGGCCATTTCATGAATTTTTGTTCTCATCTGTGGAGGTGTTGGCACTGGCCTATCAGAGGCAGGTGCTGAGTTGATGAACCCCTTGATTGCCTGACATTCTTTATCAACAGTCAAGTATTTCTGTTCCCCTGGCAACAGCTTCCTGCTGATACAAAGAATCAGGTATCACCTTGGAAGTTTGCGCGTGTGTGTGTGTGTGTGTGTGGCTGCCAGCCCTTACCGTTTTCATTTGCGAGCAAGTGCTTCTCTCCTTGCAGCAGGATAAGAGACTGTGGGTTTAAACGTTTGGTAACGAGCTCATGTAATATAAATAGTTAGCTTCCTACACCTTCCGTGCCACGATATAATAACAACGCACGAATAGAGATAATAGTCACTGGGATTTCATTTTACGATGGTTTTATGAATCCACACCCTTTACGATAATTGGAAGAAGTATTCTGTTGCCTTTCTTTTGACACTTTTATCCAAAGGGACTTACAGTAAATGTCATTCATGAGCAGGTAGGTGTTCGGCATCTTGCTCAAGGATGCCTACAGGGATAGACTGCATTTACATTGAGGATTGAACCCAGAACCTTTCAGCTGGGAGTCAAACGCCACTACAATGTCCTTCCCCCCAGTATGGAGAGCAGCAATTAAAATTCAGATGATGCCGTTAGCTGACAGACTGTGACTGACGTGGTTAGGTCTTAATCAACCCCATCCATGACTATAATGTATTCATATGCGCTGCACATCAGCACCGTTGCATAATCAAGTCTGTCAACATATATTTCATCACATAACATATATTTCACAACTCTATTTATTCTCAACTGGCAACACTTTCTCAGAAGGAGGCACACATTGGTGCACTGTATGTACCTTTGCAGGCGCATGAATATACAACAAGAACTAGATGATGACTAAACAAAATATAATTTTTTTTAAATACTTAAAATATTTTTTTGATGTGGTTACCCTGTGGCTTAGTGTCAAGACAATATTTAGTTGTTTTGAAAGGCTTTTTGGTTATTCTTGTAGTTCTGTCAGAAATCACTGATGTCATAGATTCAACCATTTATTGCATGTAATGGAAATACACTTTAGTTGGGCGGTATGGTATATCCACTCTTTTAGGGTGCTCCCCGCTGTAGGATTTAAAGCATGACATACAGATGTCAGATACAGCATAGCAACATTTGACAAAAGGAAGCACTATAAAATCCCCCATGGGGTACATCAGGTATCTCAACCCATTGTGTAGGTTACATACAAGACAGAGCAGAACCAAAGCAGGTGGAGGCTAGGGTGGTGGTGGGTGAAATCCAGCTCAGCACACTTAACTTCGCAGAGAGTGAACTAGCTACGCCCAATTATGCCTACAAATATTCACCTTCCATAAAACCACACATTCAAGACATGAGCAAATGGGGAAGGTTCTGTTTTAAATTCTTATGGGAACATTTGACACTTGAAACGACATGCAATGTATCCCTGTTCGTGTCTTCATGTTTCCTCATACAAGGAAGGAGGATAGGCTACAAGGAAAGGACTTAGACTCAAGAAAACAAGTCGTCATCACTGGGAACACTACCCTCAACTGTTTATTATCAAAACAGTAATATGTGTGTATGAGTTATATTAGTATTTGATGAATTACTTACACCCAAACAGGCACCAAAACTACATCTGTGAAACAAAACAAGGCTACAGAATCAAAAAAAAAAACAAATCAAGAAGATATTACCAGCTTCCAATGACCCAAGATGTCTCCGTTCATAAAATGTGTCTAGCTGGCAGCCGGGTTATTTAAATGGCAAAGGTTAGCACGTGTCAACATTTATCCTGGGAGCCGACCTTACTAAAGCAGCCCTGAGAAACTGGTGAAGCCCAGAGGGGCAGCAGGAGCGTGGGGTCCTCCGTGGGTCAACTGCTGCTATGTTCTTCCTGCACCACTCTAATCACAATGTTCTCTCGTCGGCAAAAACAATGGAATAATGAAAAATATGGGGGGTTTATTTTTTATGTCTGAGGTTTCAAAGAGATAATTGTGGATGGCAATGTGTAGGAGCATGCATGAAATACTGTAAAACACTTGGTATGTATTATATATCAAATATCAATAATATATAGTAATGTAATGTATAAGATAACATAAATAATATAGAACAAAAGATTATGTATAGAGAAATTACAATGTTGCATGTATCTGTACTGTTAGTTAGCTTTAGTTAGTTTATTTACTTTTTAAATTGCTTCGGAAGGACAGATTGTTCGCATATTTCCCATCTTTGATCGTCAAAACTCTACTGGCTAATATTTAAATAAATTGTCGGAAATGCATTTCCCAGATATTGTATTGTTCCATAGAAAGCATGGGGCTCTGTAGAATTCAATTCAAAGAATGAAATCAATTAAGAGTGAAAAGTAATTAGCTAAGTCTATTGGTTTTGTACTTGCATTGTTGTTTGGATTGAAGCGGGAGCTGCCTATTTGAACTAGCCCATTACAATGCTTGTTTGCGAAATTAAGAATCACGCACAGACTTAATAGTTGTGACTGCATTCTGTCAAGATGTAATTGCTGAAAGCCATTGTGTAACTAATGAAATTAGAACAAAGCTATGTGAAATCTCAAATAAATAATTCACCATAGCATCGTCAGATGCTACTCCCATTCATGCTATGGCAATTAGCAGTAGCAATTATACCACAGAGGAAGCAGACAAATGGCATCCTAGTCGACTAATCTTTAAATACAGTAGTATCTTTTGCCTGTCACATGATGTGCCGCCGTCATAAATATAAGTATGGCTCATGCGTTGCCGCAGTTGGGTCATCCCGAGGTCCAGAATGAGCTATTGCCCTTCAATTTTAAAATATGATTGGCTCTCCAGGAGTGATTTGTTAAGGCGACATTGATTGGGGCTGTGGTTGGAGGGGTGACATGAAGAACATGCTGAACCAAGCATCTCCGCCGTGCCCAGAGCAGCCAGGCCGATATCTCACCCTGATCTCTTTCCAATGGGGAGCTGCAACCACAAACACAGACAGACCTGATGTACTGCAACCTAAAAATGTAATTATAAATATCGACTATTGTTTTTATTTCTGCGTTCGGGGCTCTGGGGTGTGCTCGGAGTGGAGATTCGTTTCAGTTAGGAAAAGCACGATCAGGTTTATTTTAGGTTTGTTTCCGTTTGTTTAATGAATGAATGAGGAGAATGTTAAGATGGTGGAGGGTGGTTGGCTATTTTCCTTTGTGATGTGAAAAGGACATAAAAGCAAGGTTGCAAATAACATTGTCCTATGTCATTGGACAAAAGATGCCAGAGCTGTTGAATAATTTTCTAGACGCATTATCATTTTGCCATTATGACAATTTTTATCCCCTGTAATGCTGAAAATGACTGGATGCTTTCTACTAAATTGTTCCTACCAAATATCGTGTTCGCTGTGTGCGCTGGAAATGCTGATAGCGTCTCCAAACAATATATAATGGATTATTTGGTTTTGGTTTGCTCTCAATCCAGCCTCTCCTCCCCTATGTGTGTTCTCCTCGACGATGGCGGAAGGAGATACACACCCCCCCCCCAACT
>OOFB01007187.1:0-10938 GCA_900323305.1 Trachyrincus murrayi | reverse complement strand
GTGGCGCCACTATACGCAACCCTTTGTATGCTACTCCATCGCATACTGTTAACTGACCTCCTGTGACAGTATGGTTACACAAACTGTCCATTTGTCAACAGTTAATGAGTCTGCAGAAGTTACGATTTGATTGAGGTCAATGCTCAGAATTTCCTCATCTGACTGTTCTTCTACTGGTGTCTCTACCCACAGTGTGTGCACCGCACGTTTACGGCACACAGCCATCCAGTGATTGGGCTTGTGACAATAAGAACATGTTGAGCCTTTAGCTGGACACTTGCCTTCATTCCACTTGTGTTGGGGGTGCTTGCCGCAGCTAGGACAGGAAGCCGTTGGTCTCTGCTGCGCTACCATCAAACGTTCTGGATAGGGTGCCTTTTTACTTTGGCCAGCCATCTTGGGTTTAGCTGCCACTGCAGACACTTGAGAGCATGTAGCATCATCTCTGACAATTTTCATTTGTTTCTGAGACATCTCATATTGTTGTGGAATTTCTATGGCCTTGGCGAGCGTCAGATTCTCACCTCTGTCCAGCAGTCTTTCTTGCACTCTTTTCTCACAGACTCCCACAATAATGGCGTCAATTAGCATATCGTCTGGTTCAGCGTACTCACAGTCCATTAAAAGCAGCCGTAAATCCTTGACAAAGCGGTCAAAACTCTCACTTGTCCCTTGCTTCCTCTGTTTGAAGCGATGACGAGCGATCCTCTTGTTTTTCCTGGGTCTAATGTAACTGGCAAACTTATCCAGCACTTTAAAAGGGTCCTCTTTCTCACCCTCAGCCCAGTCCAGCGTTTTGTAGACTTCTCTGCCTTGCTCGCCAATCCATGTGCCTAGCCAGCCCGCCTGTTGCTTAGCAGATAGCTCAGACAATGGTCCATCAAAAACGAATGTAGCGTGACTCCTAAATCTGTCAAACTCCTGATATAAGTCAGCAGCATCCCAGTCAATCTTCGGGTGTTCAAACTGCGGGGTAGCCATAACTACACTTCTGACACCATGTAAAGTACCGTGACTCAGTGCTTGAGGCGGGTTAACTGCACGAAGTGCTTCTTTATTAACAGCTCGTATACCGAGCCTGAACAACAACTGCAAAAACAATACGGTGGCCATCCAGGCTCACACAAGTAAATTCGTATTTTAAACAATGGCGCTCCCAGCACCACAACAATACATTACAATCTCCAACTAAACAATGTAGGCCTTTCCTTGTGTAACCCTCTCAAAAGAAAAACACTACAGCCATTCTGTCTGGGGCATAATATCTATTAAACTTGGTATCGCGTGACTTATAGTTCTGAACGTAACTGGACCATAGGCTTATGTGACTTGATAAATACATAGATAGGCCTACATCTTCCAAATGCAAGGCACAGCTTAAGATTAAACTAATGTCTATCAGTCTAATGTCTAAGTTAGACATGTATTGCCACGCAAATAGAGAGCAAATAGGATAAGAGAAAATAAAAATTATCTAAGAAATATTTCAGCACACCACTGAAAAATAAAATCAAATAAATAAAAATAATATATAACCACATCACACTGTCATGGTCTGACGCGGAAATAGGCGGCGCTGGGTTGGGGGTGTCTCGCGGGGGTGTACCATCGAAGCACTGGTAGTCGCACGGTAGTCACACTCTCGCACGTTTTAGCCCTCGCACGGATGGGTGCAAAGGAGTTTCTAGTTGTACATTTTTGTGTATACATACTTTTTGATATTTCACATTTTTATATTATATAATTATATTGCCGTACTGTATTTTTGTGACATATAGCTCGTAATATTGATGGACATAAAACTAGTTTCAGGACAGCAGAACTAACCAGGTCCAACTTGTCAAATTTAAGACGTATGTGAGGGTCTAGGGTGATCTTGGGCTTGGTCCCCGCTGTGCTTCTCTGACTGGCAGCTGTACCTGAAAGTAACACGGAGGAGAGATCAAAGGGAGAAAAGAGGCAGAGCAAATGAACGATGAAAGATTTAATGTTGTTAGTATGAGGTAAATCAGTGCCACAAGCAGACCAGTGCAAAGACAAACTAAATAAGATACTGTAAAAGAGTATATCTGTTTCCATTATTGATACCATTGAATTATTGTGATTTGAAGATACATTCACAGTTACAGTGACTGTGGACTGGCGCATCAAACTAGACTGTGAGGCAGTCCTGTGATAATTGATGCAACAGGGAAACTAAGAGTTGACTTCCAATCTGTATCATAAGCTACTTGATTGTGATTCTTAGTGTTATTGTCTGCAGAGATCAGCCAATACTACCCAAACTCCGAAATGTTAAATACATACATTTAAATAAACATATTTGTCTGAGAATAAATGTAAAAATGCTAATACGCAGGTTACAACTCAACCCAGTCGGCAGAAGAAAACAGGTATTTGTACGTTTCTGCAAATACGTCGTATATCAACATTCCTAGATAGATACATGTATATCAACGTTTGAGGCGCTTTCGGTGTTTTGAGGGAATAAAATGGGGTAGGCTATAATAGCCATTTTCTGGTTATGAAATAACCTAAATTATATATTTTATTGCGACTTTCTTGACTTGCAAAATTATCTTTTAAATTGACATCATATATGTAATTCATGGCACAATTCAAACGGGGTCAAATTTTTTTTTGTCTCTAGCCGTTCTATACATAGTGTTTCCGATATTCATATATAACAACCCCCGAAATGATTGGTTCTTGGTTCCTTTGATAGGAATGGGACACTGTGATGAGGTAAATTAATGTTTAGAATGTAAGCATGCACAATTTACGTTGCTTACGAGTTTATGAGTTGTATGTAAAGTGTCATTTACACAAACCCAGATAAGGATACATCACCTTAATAGTGCACTTCTTCACTCCAAACCCCAGCACACTCGTTGCCATAACGACGTGATGTGCTGGCAGCTGAGCTGCCGTAAATTGTTTTGTTTTTAGCGTAAACTAGGTTCCCCTGGCTAGGGAAAAGACACATATTCTAAGGTGCTTTTTGAAGCTAAACCACAATTAATGCAGTTTAGTTTTAATTAATACATTTAATTGAATACATTTTTTCTTTTTAAAATCACTGTCCGAGTTAGGTCACTCCGAGAGAGTTGGTAGCCCGGACAGATTTGGTAGTGATACAGCCGATAACTTATAGCATGGAAGCAAAACACCAAGCTCATTGATTTCAACGAGGCACGTTTATTTGACACAATTTATTAATTTATTATATTATTCATATTCCCTTATTCATATTACACGTCCAAAGGAAATGCAGTCAAACCTGTAGCCTCAAGTTACATCATTTATAGTCATATCCCAGCCCCAGACAGAACAGCGCCTCCCAGAGTGCTGCCGAGGCAATGACCCCTCATGTGTGAAAGGACTTCAGTGTAGCTTTTTATGTGACAATTAAATGTAAGGAATAGAGAACCGGATGAATAGTTATTTATTTTATGAAGATGAAATGCGGAATTTATTTCAATTATCAAAATTATCAACCATGCTATTGAGTGTGTGAGTAGACAGAAGGGTCTAGTATGCTCTTAAATTAGGCTATACTGTATTTACACTTTTGGATGGACAATTAGTCAGTCTTTAATTAGCATGTCATCATGTGTAAACTAGGCAGCAAAAAAACTATTTCTCTCTAGCTCATGTAATTGAAAGATTTTCCCGCCGCTCTATCTATCTGATCTATCTCTTCTTCTGTGTGTGTGTGTGTGTGTGTGTGTATGTGTGTTTGTGTATATTCCCATAGTGTGTGTATATGTTCCCATGTCATGGTCGCAAATTGTAGGCGGGTCCGGGTGTATCCCTACTGTCCACAATCCCCCCCCCCCCCCCATACGGGGATATGGCGAATCGTTTCCATGGCCCAGTGGTGACAGCCAAGACCCCGTCATGGTCACAAAACGAGATGGAGCATTTGATGATGTTTTGTGAGTCACTTCCTGTAGGGCTAGAGCCACCAAATAGATAATTTTGTATGTACTTGAGGCCCTCTTTCATATAAAGCAGACCCCTGGTCTCTAGCTCACTCACAAGTGTCAGTAGGGGTACATCAGGCCCCCCCCTACAATTTGGGACCATGGCGGGGGTCCTGGCTGTCACCACTGGGCTGCGGTAAGGAGGTCTAGGGGAACATACACACACACACATACACACACACACACACTAGGGGAACACACACACACACACAAACACAAACACAAATACACACACACACACACGCACACAGAAGGAGAGAAGGAGAGATAGATCAGATAGATAGAGAGTGGCGGAGCTCTCCGTGGAAAATCTTTCAATTACACTAGCTAGAGAGAAATTATGACATGCTAATTAAAGACTAGCTGACTAATTCTTCATCGTTAATACAGTGATCATTTTCTAGGTAGCCTACTTCTAAAACCAAATCCACCAAATCTGCCCGGGCTACCAAATCTCTCGGAGTGACGGAACTAGCCCTTGGACAGTGATTTTTTATGAATTAAAACTAAACTGCGTTAATTGTGGTTTGGCTTCAAAAGGCAACTTAGAATATGTGTCTTTTCCCTAGCCAGTGGAACCTAGTTTACGCAATTTTTTTTTAAACATTTTTAATCTGCCAGCACGTAACGTCGGTATGGCAATGAGTGCGCTGGGGTTTTGAGTGAAGAAGTTCACTATCAAGGTGATGAATCCTCATCTGCGTTTGTGTAAATGACACTTTACATACAACTCATAAACTCATAAGCAATGTAAACTGTGCTTAAACATTAATTTACCTCATCACAGCATCCCGTTCCTATCACAGGAACAAAGAACCAATCATTTCGGGGGTTGTTTAGAATATTGTGTTCATATAATATGTTCATGTTCATGTATAAAAAACAGGAAATATGCATGCATGTCACAGAAAATTGTATTATGGCCATAGGCTGTAAACAAGTGCATATATATGAGAACTGGGGGGCTGGGGGTTTCCAAACAAAAATGTAGCTCATTGTTCCACATGTTTGAAATACGTGATGTGAAATACATTTTGGTTATTATAGCCTACCGCCATTCTATTCCCTCAAAACACCAAAAGCGCGTCAAAAGCACCACGAGTGGTGCATAACATACATATATATACACGTATCTAGAAATGTTGATATACAATGTATTTTTGGTTCAGAAATGTTGACATTCAACATATCTGTGGTTTGCAGAAACGCACAAATACCTACGTTTTCTTCTGGTGACTGGGTTGTACAACTGAATAGAGAACTCAATTCGAAAAAACTTCAGAAATGGTTGAAAAATGGCTATTATTTTAAGGTAATACATTATTTTGATATGACAGATCGAGTACACAGTGGGAGGGGGAAACAAAGGCATGGGCCTAGAGTGAGAAACATGATTAAAAAGGGAGAATGTGATTATGGAGATCATAGGAAGGGGACAATGTGTGGCGAGTGACTGAGCTTGCATGTGAGAGGGAGTGAGAGTGAGAGAGAGAGAGAGAGAGAGAGAGAGAGAGAGAGAGAGAGAGAGAGAGAGAGAGAGAGAGAGAGAGAGAGAGAGAGAGAGAGAGAGAGAGAGAGAGAGAGAGAGAGAGAGAGAGAGAGAGAGAGAGAGAGAGAGAGAGAGAGAGAGAGAGTGAGTGAGTGAGTGAGTGAGTGAGTGAGTGAGAGAGAGAGAGAGAGAGAGAGAGAGAGAGGCTAAGAGCCAATGCTCAATATTAATTTGATGAGTTTCCCTGTCCTAGATTTGTGTTTGCTAGTTGTGTGTGTGTGTGCGCGCATGTATGCGCATTCATGTGAGAGCGTGCTCGTTGTTGCTAAGAGTATGAGCCTATTGCTCTGATAAGGTCCCCCCCCCCTCCAACCCAGCAGGAGGATTTAAGCCTGTCTCTCTCTGCAGGGCTCTGCACACGACTGACAGGCTTCCTGTTGTGACACAACAGCTCAGGAATTGTGTTTTGACGCATTTCAGCTGTGGTCACACAGTGTGTGTGTGTGTGTGTGTGTGTGCATGTATGTGCGTGTGATAGACACTTTGTAGACTTTGTACCTTAACTGCTGACATGTGTTGCCAGTAGGTAAAGCCACAACAAAAAGCAGTTGCTACGGTGAAATTGTTGGTGGATTTGCTAATTGGAGCATGCAGAGACACTAAGTGGTCCTAGCCAGTCCTGGAAGCCAGCGGATAACCTTGGCTATAGCTTAATCTGGGCCAATAGGATTGTGACAATCTCCCCAGGTGTCGGTGCAAGCCCACCTGACCACTTGCTCAGGTGGGCAGCTTTAATGAGCTTTGTGGTGAGCTGTAGTGAAGTGTAGTTAAGATACATACTACATATAGTTTTTTTTTACTGTCTGCAATGTTATTTAATGTATTTAAAAACACACAATCTTATGTCTTACTATTTAATGTCTTACTATACTAAATGTATATTCTTTTTAATATAATAATTAATATGGGAAACATCAAAATCGAAAAGTGAGAATTAACTTACATACATTCAAATACAATAATTTTCAACCTAAAATAAGAATGACGAAATAAAACAATAATTTGTTTATGAATAAAATAATTTTGTCGTACTGCAAATTGTTGGACTGCAAAACCCTTCCATTTTTAAAAGAGTTGCCTTGTACCTGAAATTTGAATATCTGGTGGGCAGATGTCAGGAGAGGAAGACAAGACTGTGGCCAGTTCCTCTGGATGACTCTTTAGACGGAGAGACATGGGAATGACAAGTTAGTTAGTATGGTTTATTTGTATAGGTACACATACAAACACATTATACAATTTGTCTGATGCATTGCATTATAGGTACTTGTAGCTTATGCTAATTTACAATACCCATCCCTTTATGTGTTTTCTAACTACAATCCTAACATAAAATACAACAGTTTAATTTAAAAAAAGATCAAAAGACATTCAAAATAAGAAAAAAACAACATTACAATACAATTTTAAGTGGGTCAACAAGGATTGATATAAATTTAATTTTCATATATGTTTACAAACTTGTTGTTCTATTAACCCTTTGTTTGTATTCAGTTTAAAGGTGCAGTGTGTAGGATTTAGTGGTATCTAGTGCTGAGGTTGCAGATTGCAAACAACTGAATACCCACGACGTAGGAGAAGCTACGGTGGCCTGTATTGGCCTGTAAGGTGCCAGTAGGTACTTCCAAAATGATGTCATTGTCTACGACAGCATTGCGTAGCCAAGTGTCAAGTATCAAGTTCCTTGATAGATTTATACTTTGTATTTAGTTATTTAGTCTGTAAAGTAAGATAGAAAATGAAAAACGTGTCCTCTCTCGAGTCCGTTCTGGGGCTACTGTAGAATTAGCTAATTGATATCTGCGTTTACATTTGTGCCCCTCAAAAAATGTGTAATGATGATGTGATAATTGGCTGCCAAACAGACTGATCAAAGTATCTTAGTTGTAACAGGGAAATCAGATGTACAATGTTTATATACATAAATGACTACTGTAATCTTTTAAAATAACGCACCAGCAACAAGCAAAAGGTGAGTATACCTCAGGAGATCGGTGGTGAAGTTTCAAACGTGCAGAACCTGAGCTATTGCCTGCAACCCGCTGGACCCCATTGTGAAGAGACGCGCTGCTGGGGAAAGACCCCTTACCAGGAATAAAGGCTATCTCCACCACACTGTCCTGGCTAGAGCACCATAAACAACAAAGACATAAGTCACCGACACTGGTACTCCCAACAATGTTCATACTATGTTTACGCTTAGATCCCAAATTACAGTGTAAATCCATAATGTCGGAGAAAAATTATTTAAGATTAATATCTACTTGGGAATAATAATAACAGCAATGGAAAGACCAATGCTGGTGCATTCTTGTAATGTGTAGATGCACTTAATAACTGGAACAACAATAGCAAGACTAGCTCGCCTGTGAGCAGTGAAAGTCATTTTTGCCAAGATTACCTTTACAATACCAAATTCCCTATTCAACGTATCTGAACTCATTGCTTTGACTGGTTCTCAAGGAGGTCATTGATAGATATCAGGTGTGTTCCTCACCTGAACTTTATTTTGTTCAGCATGCTTTTGGCTTCTTCGTGTGTCACGCCTATTAAGGACTCCTTGTTGATGGCGATGAGCTGATCTCCGGGCCTCAAACGGCCATCCTAGAGGTAAACACACCGTTCACATGATGGCTTTTGTTTCCCTTCTTCACATTGCTTGTTAGGATATGCAAACCCCTTTTTTTGTTTATTTGTTTGTTTGTTGTTACATTTAGAAGCACATTCTGTACTGTTGATGCCGCCAAGTTGCAGACATAACAAACTTGTACGTAAACTGGCCGTGTTTAAACAAATGAAAACCGATCATTCACTTTTCAAAAAGTCCACTGCTTTCTGTTGCTGATAAATCAGTCAGCAAAAGCCGACATGTATTTGTCTACTTTTTGTTTCATAAAAAATAAGCATAAACATGGCGGAAAAGCAAATGAGAGCCCCACAGGATATTAGGATCATTTGAAAATACATGTAAATGAAATTATGCAATGAATTATATTGGAATAAGGTTGCTGGAGGTCATAAGCCCGTGAAGTCAGTCTTTGCACTTGAGTCAGGATTTAGTGTACAGTAAGTTGAAAGAGATGATGACAAAGATACAGCTTTTAGTGTGCTGGTCTCTAATGTAGGTTAGGCTTAGTGCGGATTAACTGCTCCATATCAGTCACATGTGTAATTAGTGAGTTATAGCTACACTCCCCTCGTGAAGGAATAGGCATGAAAAGCATTGTGAGCCAATCCTTGACATGTCTGACACAGTGCAGGACACGCAGTCATGCACTGCCCCTCTGCAGGACAATGCGGTTCAAATCACAAGGGTTTGCACCTTGCTTTAACCTTCACACTCCTCAGCTCCACGAGAGTCTCGTTTAATGAGCTAAAAAAAATTGGTGACATTCAATTCTCAATGGCGGACGCTAACGTCAGCACTCCTGGCCATGGTCTTGGTTGACTTGAAAGTAAATTGACCCAATGCAAATAGAAAGTCAAATATTGTTATTACTATTATGTAAGTAATCTGACTGAAAATCCTGGAATAAATTCAAAGGCGGTCACAGGGATAAATGCATTGTAACCAACTCAACCATATTCTGCAAAAGCTCAAAACTCTTTTCCTGGACTTCATCGTGCCAATCTATTACTTTTCATGTAGACACACTACACCCCCTCCTCACCCGATGGCAATCTCCCCCAGAGAGCACCTCCTGGATGAAGACCGCTGGCCCATCAGGGCGGTTGGACCCCCCTCCCATTGTGATTCCAAGGCTACAGGAGCGAGCCAGTGAAATTAACTGGATGACCCCCTCACCCGGATGGCTGAAAAATTGAAACACATGCAGAGAAAAAAAATATTCATAGGATGAGCAACATTTGGTTTGGTAACACTGTATTGATAATACTAAACACTGTTTGTGTTGATGTGCCATACGGTGCAAATACTAAACACTGTTTGTGTTGATGTGCCATATGGTGCAAATACTAAAATGTTCTACCTAAGGGAGCGCATCAGAGGCCCACTGTTATACGCAATCTGAGATCCTGCCGGGCTCAACAGCAACGGACTCTGGGAACGGGACGAGGAACCGGACGATGTGCTCTCCAGGTATCGGCTTCCTTTTCAGTTAGCAGACAAGTAGGAGATCATGTAGAAAGAGGAGAGGAAAAACACATTTTACAAAAGGTCTTGTCTGTTGCAAACTTCCACAATCATTGCAATATATGTCATAATGTAATATAAGGCCAGGGCCTTGACTTCCAAAGGAATACTTATCCATTAAATGCAAGCTTAAGCCAGGAAGTATGATTCCACATGGTGTGCTCAAGCACACTTCTTTAAATTGCTATTTGTTTTAACCTTTATTTAACCAAGCAAGTCGTTAAGAACAAATTTATTGACGGCCTGGCAAGTGGAAGAAGCCACTTGAGGGAAAAGGGGCTGGGATAGTCCAAGGAGGGTTTTATAAATAAGTGTGAGTGTATTATGGCGAGTGTGCAGAGATGGCCAGTAATATAGCCAACTGAGGCTATATTATTTTAATGTGTCTATATTATTTTAATGTGTCACAAGTTCGTTGTACAGTATGAGAGAAACCGCAAAAATTACATATTAATAATTGCATGTTAATAGTAAATAACAAAATAATCTTCTATACTTGAATCTCAAATGCCTTGAGTTCAAGTATACACACTAGGGCTGAACGATTTGGGGAAATAATCTAATTGCGATTTTTTTAGACCAATATTGCGATTGCGATTTAGTATGCGATTTTTTTTTTGGAAGTTCCTTATCTTCTGTATTATTCACTAAACACAAGCAATAAATCATTCTATAGTATGACCAACACAACATTGGATACAGTCAACATATAAACTGCTCTTTCCTGTAGGCCAGGCCTACGTGTTGAAGAATTGATGCATGAATTGATATGAATAACATCTTTATTTAACTATTGAATTGTAAAAAGAAAAACCTTCAATCACAGTGGAATATTGACTGATTGATTTAACTTCAAGCCTTGTAAACATGTAATATAATTATCATGACTTAACTTTTTAATAAAATCTTAAAAAGGAACAACACAGCACTGCAGAACAACCAGGCCTGGTAGGAACATTAATATGAAAAATAAATACGAATCTTACTGATCTCCAGTCAGTAACAGTAACAAATCACACAACCTAAAGTGCAGAAATATAAAAAAGAACAAATCTCTGGCTCTACCACTCTAAAAATATTTAGATAACTCAGTCGTTGTAATAAACATGTAATATGTGGCTTGCACTTTTTAATAAAATCTAAAAACAAAAAGAAACACTGTGTTAACATTAATATAAATATTAAATAAATACGAATCTTACTGATCTCCAGTCAGTAACAGTAACAAATCACACAAACTGAAGTGCAGA
>OOFB01007185.1:0-19459 GCA_900323305.1 Trachyrincus murrayi | reverse complement strand
TTTCTAGACAGTATAGGGTGGGAAAGTCAAATATATGTGCCTTATGTTTTCCATTTAGATATTAAACAGGTTGTACTTACACCTATTTACTTACTTGTGTGTGTGTGTGTGTGTGTGTGTGTGTGTGTGTGCAAGAGAGATTGTATAACTGTGAGCATTAGGTTGCATGCTTTTTTGTGTGTGCGTGCATGTTAGTGAGTGTGTGTGTGTGTGTCTGCGTGCATATTTCAGTGTTGAAGTTCTCATGTGTCTCTTTGACAGGGAAAAGGTTTCAGACTTATTTGATTGCACTGTCCCACACACAGAGTGCATCACAATTGACTGAGTGTGTGTGTGTGTGTGTATGTGTGTGCATGTGTATGTGTATGTGTGTGTGTGTGTGTGTGTGTGTCCTAATGATGGTATTTAGAGACAAAGAAAAACTGACAAAGGAACTTAAGAAAAATTGTATCTGAATGATATAAATACACAGATAGATAGATTGACAGATATGGATAGATAGATGGATATATGGATGATTAATTCGACAGATGGATGACTAGATGGATAGTAAATAGATGGATAAATAGATGGATGGATGGATTAGATTGACGGATGGATTAGATAGATGGATTAGATATGCGTGTCCTCCAGTGTGTTTGTGAAAATCCCACACAGATGCTGGAGCGTACAGCATGATCATCGACCTATTTGTTTACCACGCGAGTTCCCAATGATGCGTCGCACCAAGTCTGATGTCATGGAGAACATCGGCAGGGCTCCCTCTATCGAACATCCCGTCCTGAAGAATCAATGTGTATTCTTCCCTGATCCCTCGTGGCTGTAGTCCTACTGCAATACCCTTCATTGCTGTGCCCGCTTTATTTTGTTTTAGCATTTTCTTTCCCCAAAAAATAAATAAATTGACACGTAGCTTTGAGTGTGACCTGGTTTGTTTTTCATTCAAGACCGTGTTTGAAAGCTACACTCAATAAGGTTAAATATGAAATATCATGAAACCAGCATTCTGTGAGGTGTGTCATAATCGATCTGTCTCTACGACGAGTCTATTCGGTCTCTTCTAGGCCGCAGTCCTCGTCTCAACATTAGACTCTTCCTCAACCTTACGTTTGTCTTTTTGTAAAACAGATCAAACATTTCCATATGGTCAGAGTCAATGTCAATGAGTCAATATTATTAACGGATTCATCCACAATGCATCCCGTGTGTGTTTTTGGATTATGCGGCATAACCACGTCTTTGTTACCATACAAATATACTTGTTTTACTTTTCGATTCATCCCCTTGTTTACTTTGTGTTGTGTTTGAATCTGGCATTTGAAGTGTGCGTGTGTTTCATGTGTGTCTGCATACGAAGCGTCAGTGCATACGTCCGTGCCCGGGCGCCTGCTTCCAGTGTGACAGCGTTAACAACTCGTCTTCAAAGCCTCATCGGTTAACAAGATGTATAGGAGACACATATTCTGAAAAGCAGTTATTTCCACCTCATTATGCACACAACACACACACACAATACCGACCCCACCACTCCCCCCATCTCTCTCACATCATGAAAGACATAATGTTATCCAACATCCCGCACACACAGAGAGGTGGGGTGGGGGAGAGAGAGAGAGAGACAGAGAGACAGAGAGAGAGAGAGAGACTAATAAGACAAGGGGGTGAGGGAGGGGATTTGAGGCCTCGAGAGATGCGATCTAACAACCAGCTCTGAATTACCTTAATGCCAACTGTCACTGCATTCACCAAGTGGGATCATACGCACAGATGAAGAGATAAGATGATGTGTGTGTGTGTGTGTGCTTGTCTCTGAGGATGGATCAATGTGTGTGTGTGTGTGTGTGTGTGTGTTTGTTTGTGTGTGTCTGCAACAGGGTTAATTAAGTGCTTTGTGCAATGTGTTACAACCCGCTACATGTCGAGAGGTGTGTGGGAAATAACAAAGGTTAAATAATATTATTATTATTATTGTCCAGGCGGGTCAGTTCACCAAACAATAGAGTTAAACAACAACTGAGATTGGCCACTTTGGGCACTAAACAGGAACTAAACAGGCACTAACAGAAAAGGAGTATGGGCGGTGGCGAAGGAAAGGCAATTAATAAAACAGAACCAAACTAAACTGTCTTATCATTTAGAACCTTATCTTTCTTTAAAAGTGAAAGGAAACAAAAATACTCTCGCTGTCTGCTCTATAATCTGGGATCCAGAAGACAACGCTACAGCCGAACTTCTGGGGGGAGACTGCACAGCGCCAGGGCCGGAAACCAGGAAGTGCGAGGGGGCGGAGTTACGCAGTGTTTCCTGTTTTGTTACGGTTTATATTCTCCCGAATATAAACTCATTCGCAAGTGGCAAGATGGAGGTTTCAGAAGACGATTTAACAAATGTATTTCTACTGTGGCCAGTCTACTACACAGGTTTGATGTTAAACCTTTACAGACACTTTGTCTAAGGACGTTGGTGTCCGGACAGGACGTTTTAGCTTGTCTTCCCACCGGCTACGGGAAAAGTTTATTTTACCAGTGCTGGTCGAGTTTGCGTTCGCTGTCGGCCAAGGAGGGATACCGACAATGGGAAGACGATGCTATCGTTTTAGTTATCAGTCCTCTTCTGGATCCCAGATTAATGGTCAGCCATATCTGTTGTTGTGGTTCCGCCGGTCAGGTTGTTTCCAGTAGAGACCCATTCTATGTAACCCGTGTCTACAGATTCCCGCCCCCAGCAACATGATTGGTCGAAATACATTTGAAGCGAAAGAAAATTTAACCCTACTTCAATTAATGTGTGTGTGTGTGTGTGTGTGCCCAAACGTCCGGGTGTGTGTGTGTGTGCGAGTCCATCATCGCAGTCTCTTCAACCTCATCTCGCGTCACAGGGGAACAAACATGACATTATTGGCTAGAATCGGGGTGGCGCGTCCGCGACCGATAACATGGTTAGCGCTGGAAGACGCCACTCTGGATGAAAATCAATGTGTGACGGCGGTGGGCCTGACTCAAACAACCGAGCGATTCACTCATTTGCACGGCGGATTGTTGGCCTGTGAACACGAACGTGAATGTAAGAGAAAGCGCTATCGATCAGCGGCTCGAGCCTTTTCCAAGCTGTCTTGGTGTCACACATCAGCACCGAAACGCCGCTGTAGCCTAGGGGTGTGCTCTGTAGAAAACGTTAAAGTAGTGAGTAGCCAGGGAATTAGGGGATGAAGAGGAAATCATGTGAAGGGCCTCTACCCCTTTAGACATCCAAGCCATTCAAAGTGGAATGGATTTCATTATTATTATTATGAGTGTATTTATTTATAATTGTATATAAATAATAATAATAGACCCTTTACACAATATAAAAAGACAACACAGGAGTAAAAAGTAAACATCAGGAAAAGATCACATTAAAGGGACCACGTGTAGGATGTGTACATGCAAGAATCGCTTTAAATTGGTGTGTTTTGAGTGATTTCAGTGAAAGGAGAGGAGAGAGGAGTGGAGTCACGGATTTGTTTTGTGGAGGGAGTTCCAGAGGGAGGGGCCGACGACGGAGAAGGCCCTGTCCCCCCCAGGCTTGGTGCTTGGTTCTGGAAGGGGCAGAGAGAAGAAGGCTGGCATCGGTGCATCGGAGGCTGCGGGTGGGGCTCTAACGGTGGAGGAGATCGGTGGGGAAGGAGGGAGAGCCGGGGACTGCAGGGCTTTGTACGCGGTGAGGAGAAACGTATGCGTCGCTTGATAGGGAGCCAGTGGATGTTTTGGAGGACTGGGGTGATGTGGCCTCTAATGGGGGAGTAAGTGGTTCTCTGATGGGGGAGTGAGTGGTCTCTGATGGGGGAGTGAGTGGTCTCTGACGGGGGAGTGAGTGGTCTCCGATGCGGGATTGAGGGGTCTCTAGTGCAGGAGTGGGTGAGCAGATGGGCAGCAGAGTTCTGGATGTCCTGTAATTTGTTGAGTAATTTGTTGGATATTCCATAGAGGATGCTACTGCAGTCATCGAGTGTGGAGGTGATGAATGCATGGATGAGGGTTTCAGCAGCAGAGACGGAAAGGCAAGGTCGGAGACAGGCAATGTTTTTCAGGCGGTAGAAGGCGGTTTTGGTGATGTGTTTTACGTGGGGTTCAATTTGGATTCGGTGAGGGATTTGGGGCCGATGATGAGTACAGTATTTCAGATTTGTAGCAGTTGAGTTTGAGAACATTGGTTTGCATCCAGTGTTTTATTTCCAAATTCCACAATTCTGAAGAAAAGTGATGTTTTGCAGTGAAAGGGTAATATCATACAGGTTCAATTAAACCTACAATATGTCACGGTGAGCCTCTGAGGTCCATGTTGCTGTAAGAAGTACTTTGACATAGATTTGAGTTGTTCTTTGAAACTGGGCAAAGTCAAGAGAACAAAAAGTTTGACTTGAGTCAAGTTATCTCATCTTATCTCACGAAAGGACAGATAAGTCGCTGCTGATCCATTGGAACTTTATTTCTTGAATCATGAGCTCACTGACTTCTTTCCCCCAAGATTTACCGCAGACGGTTTCACCAAAATAATTATTCCGGCAAAATGACTGTTGCAATATGGATGAATGGGTTTCAAACCTGGACTCGATCCATCACATTGTGGAACACCTGGACAATTTCAATATGCTTAACGGCAAGAGTGGTACACATATCAAGCGAAAGAAAGTGAAAAACCTGTTGAGCTCGTCTGCCGTGATTTGTGAGACTACCTAAGCAGCTACCGCAAGAAAAAGCTGAAGCCATGTTCAATCGTTCAATGTTCAAAATACATTCTAATGGAAAATGCAAATCAAACAAAAGCGATACGCATCCCATATGTTTTAATCAAATTACTCTCACTCATAAGTTTACTCTTTCTAGGTGTATAATTCATCGTTGGACGCAGAATTCGCCTGGCACTAAAGTGTTACCATTACAACAGGCAGAACATTATTACCATTATTACAACAACAGACCGCTATTAATGTTAGCAGATGATACCAGAACTGTGCCGATTCACGGTCTGATAACCGCGGGACACAGGTGAGGCTGGGACACAATAACGGTCAATAACGCACACAGAAATGAAATGAAATCTCTTCAGAAATAAAGAGTACACACTACTTCTGTGTAGTCATCACTTAAAGACATCCATTATTGACTTTTCATTGAGGAGGACTGCAGCCTGGGCATACAGCTCTCAAGACACCACTTGTGCTCCAATTCTCTCTATCTCTCTCTCTCTATATATATATATATCTGTCAAAATAAATGAGTAATAAAGTCCACTTGAGAAGCTAGGGTAACTGCACTCACTCCAGGGGTGGGGTGGAGGGATGGGGTACATGACAGATGTATGTTTATGGTGTTTACGCAGAAAGATAATCGCACATTTTTGTACAAGTCTCTCATTTGTCGCATATTACTTTACGGGGAATTTTATAAAGTCGGTGTTGTCGCCATTGTTTTCGACAGACGAAAACATGTTCGCAAAATAGCTTCGTTTATACCATTGGTTGGTTACATGGAGACTGTGTATGAACTATTTGAAAATATATGATATTATTAATGAATTTGCTCATAGTTACATGCCAACTGTCTGTGAACTATTTGAAAATATATTGTATTGTATTCTATAATATTTATGAAGTCATATTTGTCAATGTGGATGCAACATCGCATACAAGCTCTGTACTATCCACAGTGAAACATCTAACCAGGTGCATTCAATGGACAACATTGACCAATGCAGAGCCAAGCACCAGGATGCACACTTGTGTGTGGTTGAGTCATCTACACGCTTGTCTCGCATGGCCAGACCTATCTCCACACTTTGCTTTAGCGATGTGCCAGCGCTGGAGAAAGATCTGGCTGAACCCATTATCATTCTGGGATAGGGGGAAAAAAACGCTCTGTCCTTTTGTGTTTCTTTAAACCAATCGCAATCGTCTTGGACGGCGCTCAGCCCAGGATGCAGCGACGGTGCCTTGCAGAATAATGTCAGGGGGGAACTTGTTTTGGTGGAACATTTTCACGTGGCTAAATAACAATGAAAAGGAACAAACTTTCAGCCATTTTCAGCATGTAGATCGCTAGCTCGGAGGTTGTTGTTGTTGTTTCATGTTCAGTCAGAAACACAGGAGCTGTTCTCCAGCCATATTTGCCAGATAAGACACTGGGTGTGGTGAGTATAGTACAGTATAGTTACGTACTAGACACATAACCTCCCCCAAGAGATGGTAAACAGACCACTTGAACATACAACACAGACACCGACTACTGTGTGCAGGTGAGCAAGATCGAGGCAGAGTCCAAACAATAAATAACAAATAAATACATGACGCATGAGACCGCAACAAGGCTTATCAGCTGTCGTCTCCGAGACGCCGGGAACGCATGGCGACTGATTGTGAGCGATGGGTGAATGCCTCCCGCGTTCCACCTGACGTAAATGCAATGTTCCATTTATGTCTTATGCACCTTTAAAAAGTAAAGGCGTCTCATTGAATATACGCCAACTGAGCATCATCGAATATGGAACCCAGAAGCGCACGTACGTCGACGACGACAACAAAACAACATGAAATGTGTTGAAAATACATGCAGGGGTATTAGACGTGACTAAACGCTTTAGGTTAATTCGAACACGGGGACGTGAGAACAGGACAGACTTCTCCAGTCACGACTGCAATAATCTGTTTGGCAGTTAAGCGAGAGAGAGAGAGAGAGAGAGAGAGAGAGAGAGAGAGAGAGAGAGCGAGAGGCACCATTAAAAAAACCCAAGGTCACCTATTGACTTGGATAATTGCTAGCACCACTGAGCTGTCCAGTATCACACCATTGTTACCGAGTCACGCAGAGTGTTGGGGACGTTTGCAAAGAGAGAGCATGAGGCATTTCACGAAACCCATTCACCTGCAGACGCAGCTGGGAGCGACAAGTCAGTTTGACGCCTTTATTGGCACACTAGCTTACAAAGGAATATTCATCTCCACTGAGTTGTGGCAGAGATGTGCTGCTCTTACCCCTTTCTCCTGCAAAATGTGCACACGCGCACGCACACGCACACGCACACACACAGGCACGCGCACACACACACACAGCTAAAGGGGTTTATAGTCAAAACTTAAGTCATATTCTTGCTTCAATGAAAAGAGCCAATATGATGCCATCTAGTTCACGTACACGCACGCACGCACACTTTAGTGAACTAATAACATTTTTATAAGGCATTACATTTCAACTTTATATGTGTTTTAGCCAACTATAATGTCAAAGTCAAAGTGTTTTATTGATCACATGCACAGGGTCATTCCAAACAGTGAAATTCTTGTGACATGGTAAGCTCACTACACGTAGAAGGCATTAAAGGGATGTCAAATTATTAAAAAGAGTCAAAAGGGCAAAAATAGCCAAAAATATACATAATAAAAATGTTAATAAATAAAACACTAGCAGCAGTTCCAGAGAATAATGTACGTACGCATGCTGTTTAAGATGTGATTATGTGACACGCTTATGTTCTGGACTAATGCTATATGCTGTACATACTATATACAATATAAATCCGTTTGACTGGTTAAAACCATTAAATTATAAAGAATAATGTGTTACTATAGAATATTTTATTCTAATGCGTCTGCTCGTCAATCTCTCCCTCTTTCCCTCGCTGTCTTTGTTATCCACAGAGACGTGCACAGTTATAGAGGCCCTGAGATAAGTAGGAGCCAAGGGGGTTCCGGGAATATCAACCGACCCTCTCCTGCTCTTTATGTGCATGAAGTGTGTGAACATTGAAATGTGCACGTGCTAGGACCAATTACGCTAAAAATGTGTGGATGTGTGGGCATGAGAGAGAGATGATTCTAGAGCATAGTATTAGCGGCTATGCATTGTCTTCCTAAATTCTGGAACCCCTACTACTATAGTACTATCACCATTTTGTCATTTAGCCCACGCTTTTATCCAAAGCATTGATGAGATACATTTGAAAAAAAGTAGCTTTGCCTTTAAAAAAAAAAAGGCTTTCAGGTTTTTTTCATTCTTGGCCGCTGGTGACTGGGAACCATATCAGCCAATCAGAAGTTATGCATGGAATAGCATGTGTTTAACCTAGGGAGGGCGTCCTCTTATGCAAACCCATCTGCAAGTGGTGTTGAGGTTTGGTTCTCCTTTAAGGAGCAGGGAGGGTTAGGCATCCTGCTCGCCTACAGGTAGACTGGACATTGGGGTTCGAACTCGGAACCTTTTGGCTGGGAGCCAGAGAAGGAAAGACACAGGGGTGTTGGTCCGATGGTAAACTTAAGTATCGCAGCCAAAACTTTAAGTTTTTAGGTTTCAGGTCGATTAGCCATCACATACCATTTTAAAATCTGTCAACTTGTGACATCTCAAGTGGAAGAGAGAGAGAGGAAATTAACACAACAGCAAAAGGCAAAATCCTCAAAGTGAAACATCTGAGGGAGATGTTACTAAGGGAGGAAGTGATTAATGTTATAGATGTTGTTCACTTGGGTCTTTGACGCGCTTTCCTTTAATCAAATGCAGTACCTTGATGATCCAGGTGATGGAGCAGCCAGGTGGTTAGGTAGCAGGCAGACAGGCAGGTGGTTAGGTAGCAGGCAAGTAGATGGTTAGGTAGCAGGCAGGCAGGTGGTTAGGTAGTAAGGAGGCAGGCAGGTGGTTAGGTAGCAGGCAGACAGGCAGGTGATTAGGTAGCAGGGAAGTAGATGGTTAGGTAGCAGGCAGGCAGGTGGTTATATAGTAAGCAGGCAGGCAGGCAGGTGGTTAGGTAGTAAGCAGGCAGGCAGGTGGTTAGGTAGTAAGCAGGCAGGCAGGTGGTTAAGCAGGTAACAGGTAGCAGTTGATAGATGTCCAGGCCAACAAATGAGTTTAAATCCAAAAAATTTCAAAGTTGTTCAGAGTAAAGCTGCACGGCGTGGTTACATGAATCAAACTAAAGTAGTGAAGAGTAACGTGGTAAAGACTGTAGGCCTCCAACGTCTTCCAATGTGTTCCTTTGTCAAACATTAAGCATAGGCACATGTGCTGAAGCCCCCGTATGGTTTCCAGTGGAGTCTCTGGCCTCCCTACAGTCTTTTCAAAATAAAAAAAAGTGTATTTCACTATAAAATATAAATAAAGAGCCATTATCCATTTAAATCTAAATTAAATATGGCTCCTCCTACATGCTTGATGATGCGTTGTTTGGCAAGAGAGAGGAGAGTAATAATAATGGATAATTGCTCATGTTTCCTTACCAGTCACTCAACATGACAGATCTACAGATCTGTGTCAGGACAACTCCTAATCTCCCAAGAACCCTTGTGTCTTGGAAAAACATTTTAATTGAAAGAGAATGAGAGGGAGATATCACATAATCATGAATAACTTGAGACAAAGGAAATGTTACTGAGGCACTTTGAGATTTGCTTTTAAATCTAATTCCGTTCAACCTTGTGCAATGAACTGAACAAACAATGCAAATGCACAAATGTCATTTGCTTCTAAATGTAAGAGGATCTATATAGATATATTCACAGAATCACACACAAACAGAGTCCTAAATGGACATTTACAGAACCGTAATAGCACACAAATACCTCCAAATACCTCCTCCCTGTTTGTTCTTCAGTGCATCTAACTGGTCCTAGCTGGATTTGTGTGTGTGGTGTATGTATGTGTGTGTGTGTGTGTGTGTGTGTGTGTGTGTGTGTGTAAAACACATAAGACAAACAAGTATCATGGATATATGGACTCTCTCTCTCTTACACACACACACACACACACACACACACACACACACACACACACACACACACACACAAACAGAATAAAACAGACACATGCACATAAATAAATGCAGTCTTCTAAGCAGTGTTTCATTCCAGGAACGCTGCTGTATGTGTGTGTGTGTGTGTGTGTGTGTGTGTGTGTGTGTGTGTGTGTGTGTAAAACTCAAGCATTATGGATAGATGGACTCTCTCTCTCTCTTACATTCTCACACCCACCGAAACTGACACCCACACGTGCACACACGCACTGAATAGACACATGCACATATATAAGTCCTCTAAGCAGCGTTCCACCCCAGGACGGATCGTGGCCCCACTGGTGGCCTCTAATGAGGCCACCAGTGCAAATTCTGGGATTGAATTTGTGCTCACGGCCACCGCTGTGTGTGGCCAACACCACCCACCGATTTATTTTACAAATGGCCGCGCCCGTCACAAGGCTGCCGTATGTAAACCAGACCGGCATGGTGGCACACATCTCTGCCTGAGCTCTTAATCCCGGACCACACTCTCTGTCGCTCTCTCTCTCTCTCTCTCTCTCTCTGTTTCACCCCCCACTCGCTCACGTGTCTCATTATTGTCTTGTTAGCCTCTTGGTCTCTTTTGCTGCTCTGTATTTCCTTGTACTGAGTCACGCATTACGCTTCCCCCTCTTTGGCACTGGTCTGGTTTGAACTCACCACTGCTAACTTATTCAGCTCAATTTGTTTTTCATTCCTAACCTAAGCTGTGTGGATAAACATACTAGTCCTTACCGTTTGGGCTCTATCCCCACATTGTCCTTTATAACAGTGCTAAACCATGGATTAAGAATCCCAATTTAATGGTATTCCTTTTCTTTGCACAGAAAACATGAAATAAATAATTCTGAAACTAGTAGAACTGCAGACATAAATTGTACTGACATTTTCAAGTTAAGCATCCATTCCATGCATCTATATCTGCCCTTTTACTGTGTTGTTTTGAGAAGGGGAGAATGATTCACAGGCATCAGAAAAAGATTATTGTACAACCATAACCGCTGTATTTTCTCTAGTGTCCTGCCCTTACTATAGAGTCCAAAAATACATTGACAGAAAATAAGTAGGAAGAAAGAACGCAGGAATTAAATAGCCATGAACAGAGGCTCAGAAAAATAAACACAAGGAAAATATTGAGAGAGCAATGAGGGATACAAAGATGAAAGAGAGAGAGAGCGAGAGAGAGAGAGAGAGGGGCAAATCCTTGCCACATCATGCTAACAAGCTTAAAAGTGCTCCTTGTGACAAATGATGTTCAGAGATTTATCTCAGTGTCTAAGATGTTCATTAAGATACAACGTGAGACAGATGCCGCCTTGTTGTTTGTCCGACTCGAAAATCCCTTCATAGATAATTCATACGCACACAAGCACACACACTCACACTCACCATTATGCTAATATGTCCATTTCAGTGAACGAATGAACAGGATCCACAGATCCGCGAGGCATCCTCTTGATTTTGAATGGTTAGACACTTGAATGTTTTCAAGTCGATCCCTGGAAGGTTGCAATGGGTACCGTAATGGACACACATAATGGTAGCATAACAAGCACAGAGTTTAAGTCAAATGAAGTTGTTAGAACATAGAAGAGTCCATGTTGTGGTGTCGAGGTGGTGACTAGCGAGTAAGCCAGTCATGATGGTTTCGACCAGGTCAACAACCATGTAGCCAGAACCAAGGGCAAAACCATCCATTTTAAGGGGGCAGTTCACAGCAACGCACACACAAAAAAAGGCGCATGTAGGAAAAACCTACCAATCAGCCGGCAGGGGTAGGCTAGTGCTGGCTAAAACAGGACAATTATAGCTGTAACGAGAGGCTGAGGGACTCCTAGGATTTAAAATGATCAACAGATCAACAGATCTTACAGGTGGTAGACCTGGTCCACAGATAGGGCGCTCGATAGCAGAACTCTCTGTTACCTTCCAATTTTGTTGTAACTTTTGGAATTGATAGGAGGCCAGCTCCTGGAGACTGCAGGGGCAGATCATTTGAAGTTCCCCTCAGGTGTGAATGAAATATATTGTGTCTTCTCGTACAGGGATGAGTTAGCAGCTTTCTCCTATCATTTTTGCTCATTCCTTTGTATAGTCCGGTTGATGGTTCTCAAACAACAAAATGATACCCCAGTGTAAACAACATCCAACGGAGACCTTTGTAGGACATATGTGGCAAAGGCCCGTTCCATACGCTTGATCTTTTCTGACACCGATCTCTATGTTTTCAGACGACTGATCTCTGAGCGAGATACATCTCTGCGGGTATCACATTGCTGTGCCTTTTTTTCCCCAATTTACACCAGAAGGAAACATTTTCAGCTTAAATCGTACACCATTTATTTAACATAGGTAGGGCTCAAATTAATGTAGCTTTTTTTTTTTTAAGATTATATATAATTGAATTAATGGGGAATTACACATGTAGATAATCATGGAGGGGCAATCTGCTAATAATAGCAATACTATGAAATTATTATAATATTATTATTATTATTATTATAATAATATTATATATAATATATAATATTAAGTGGTACGGGTTAAAATAAGCCATTTCATGTCCATGTTTACCAAACAGTACACGTGATGCTTTGGTAGAAGCTCATCCATCCGAACCCTCCGCAAGAGACACCAAGACGCACACCATCACTGAAATAAGCCTGGGGTTGTCGTGGGAACTGGTGGCGTGGTTTTAATTTGGCAGCCAGTTATCTGTTCACGTTGCTGTCCACACACAATCGGATCACAACACAGCCTGGGCATGTTTGGTTCTGTGCTCTGGAATCACAATGTGAGCAAAATGCAATTTGGGACTGCCCAGACCTGACAGTTAATCTGTCCCGCCGTGATTGGATGATAATTGTTGTGTTGAAATGACAAAGTGTAACCAAGGCCTGTGAGAAATTAAGCCGGCAGCTGAGGGAAGGCGACGAGCGATAGAAATCTACATTCCCTTTCCTCCAAATGGAAAAACTGATGGAGCATTCAATGTTTGCAACATCCTGTAAATGGTAATCTAAACAAGGATGCCTGTGTTTGGAGGGAGTATTTACCTGGATCTTCTCCACATACACCTCGGTGTTCAGCCGTTTTCGTCTTGGGATCTATAATTGAAAGCATGTCCCTTGGGGACCTTGGGAGAGTGTACAAAATGGATTTATTTGTAATTTTTTTTAAATATCCCAACATTGTTGCCACTTGTGGGATGTAAACTACAAGTTTACTTTTAAAATGGCATTCAACAATATCGTGCTAAAATGCCATAACGCTCTCTGGTTTTAACCCACTTATATTGTTGACAAAGTGATCTTGTAGGTTTTGAGACAATAGCATCTGCATCATGTGTTTTGAAGTGCCAGTGAACCCAAAATCTAGTTGCTTTTTTTGTCATCTATGCCATTTTGTCACTGTCATAATGGCGAATTCAGAAGAAAAAAAACAGGTGTAAAATCCTATGTTTTTGCCAGCCTCTGCCAGCCAGTTTGGGAGCGTTCTGCTCTGCTCCGACCCCAGGTACTGTTCTTTCCGTGACTTGGAAGTGCCTTTTCGGGGGCATTTCGACATCACGGCGAAGGCACACCGATGCCAAGATGGCACGATGTCGCCAAGATATGTGTGTGGATGTGTGGAGCGGATCCACCACAGGGCATGCGAAAAACGACTCGCAGGACAAAGGACGCGAGTGCCCATCCGTGCGAGTGCCCATCCGTGCGAGTGCCCATCCATTCATCGCGGATATAATTGTGAGTGTTCCGTTTGTCGGAAACAAACCAAATATATTAAATGTCTTTCAAACGAATCAATCTAATTTTACTATAGGCTATAATATAAAACTAAATAGAATAAGTGTGTGTGTTGTTGTGTCGGACACACATCACCATACGCGCAGAGTAGAGTTCTCAACTGCTTGATTCGTTATTATTCGTTCTTTCATATAATTACATAATTAAAAAGGTTAATGTCATTGTTGCCATTATTACTATATCCTACCATATCTCCTAACAATGTAGGCATTTCCTTGTGTAACCCCTCACACGAAAAACACTACAGCCGTTCTGTCTGGGGCATAATATCTACTAAACGTGGCGTATAGTTCTGATCGTAACTGATATGTGACTTGATAAACACGTAGATACATCTTCCAAATGCAAGACACAGGATACGTTTCTTTTAGTTAGCGCTGTCATGGTCCGAGTCAATAGGAAATAGGCAGAGCTGGGTTTGGGGTGTCCTCGAGGTGTCAGCCCCATCCACCATCAAAGCACTCTGGCACGTGTTAGCCCTCGCACGGGTGGGTGCACGGGGGTGTGCAGTGTGATGGATGCATCCGGGAGAGGGTTAAGCGTCTCGGACACTGATAGTATAACGCCACGGTGTGTGGCGCATTTCATATCCAACATGACTCATACTCAATGACGTGTCCTAAATAATTAAGTACTAAAAAAAGTATCACAAAGTTGCCCCCAGGTCGTAACCATGGGGATAACACCTCTCCTCTCCTTCCTAGAACTCTCAGCCCAAAACAAATGTTTTAAATGTTCATTGTGTTCATATTTGAGCTGAAACAGTTTAATAATGCAATTTCTCAAATGACCACACAGTTCCAAATAGTTTCGGTCTTGGTCATCAGCATTATAATTAAAATGATAGAATACTAAAACCCTCCCAATATTAAAGAGCCAACAGTACATCCAGCAATTATTAAAGCAAACACAACTTCCACACCTCCGCTTACTAGAATCGTGTGACTTAAAAATACATTACTCACATACGTGTTTCGATTTCCCCTGTGTTCTATTTTATTCTATTTTTGAGTTTGAAACCTTAGGATCAATAAACAAAGGATGATCAGGAAGGAATCTCTGTGCTCAGTCTTCTCGGTCTAAGCAGTGCATCTTTCTCTGTCCATCTGGAATAGATGTGCCAAGAGAATTCAGAGCGTTCAGTCTCACTATCCAAGCTGGACAAATCAACATTATGCTTGTTAAATTTCCCATGTGGCCCTAATTAAAAATGCTTTGCTTTTCAGCCATTTTGTTTGTTCCATTGTCTATTTTGTGGTTGCCTGTTGAGGTTTAAAAGCTTCTTAAATGTCCATCTCCTCCGCTAACCTGGTTCTGTGCACCGTTTCTCCATTCCTTCATCCCTTACTTAATTCTCCCTTCTTCAACAACATGGGCATTTAATGTAACATTTTATGTTATATAATCTCAACAACTCCAGCCAGTCATTGCAACATTAAGATCTTCATATTTCTTCATTCTTCTGAGGGACCCGGTATGTTTTGGGGATTTACATCCAGACCTCAAGTTTCACAAACTCTAAGCACATTTGAAGAAGTAGTCTAGCCAAGCTGAACAAACCCCCTTTTCAAGCAAAGATTAACATGTTCAATTGAATGGACAAACAATGGACACCAGCCCCATTTAGTCCACTCTCTTCGTTCTCACAATATCCTCGTCAAGACTCAGCTATACCACATACATATACTACTACTATACTACTGGACATACATATACTACTACTATACTACTGGACATATACTACTACTAGACATGCATATACTACTACTATACTACTAGACATACATATAATACAACTATACTACTAGACATACATATACTAGTACGTATATTCTCATAATCCTGTCAATGTCACTATCCTTGGATATATATATATATATATATATACCTTTGTTCTTTTGTGTGTTTGAGTGTGTGTGTGTGTGTGTGTGTGTGTGTGTGTTTTAGTGTGTGTGTGTGTGTGTTTCTGGTACACTTCATCATGGCCTGTGCTACTGGAAAAGAGAATAATGTGTATAGTAATATGTGGGTAAAAGTTGTACACACGCACACACATATGTATAGCCAGTCACTAGTAGCTATAATTCAATTCATACAATTTCAGACCATCTACCAGACCACCAAACAGACCCCGCTAAGAAATTGCCCAGCATTTTATTCATGCCAAGAAATGAGAGTGGCTTTAGTGATTAGATGATGGATCTTCTTACAAGCCCTTAACAATCAGTGTTGTCATGACCCAAGCCACTTCATCATAAAAGTACTTTGCACAATGATTAGTAGAAGCAAAAGTAAAAATAATAAAAAAAAAAATATATATATATATATATATAAATAAAAATATATATATTTCTTTTTTATTTTCACACCTATTATTGTAAAAATTATTCACAATTCACACATGTATAGGTGTGTGTTGTTTTACATTCGTTGCAAGAAAATAACAAGGTGTCCAAGTGATGTAAGTGAGCCTAGAATATGAATGGAATCAATAGTACGTCTCCGCTTTTGCAAGAGATCCACGGAGACATAATCCCTGGGACACACACTGTACAGCAGAACAGAGGTGGGGGGCATGGGTCTCACTCTCTCTACTGGCTTTGTCGGAGATGGTTTATATTCTTATAATGCGTCAGGAACATCAATATCAAGGTAACAAAACTAATAAAATAGGGGCACGTTGAAGCTCCTGGATTAATATTGAGTAAGACAATGGTGCGTGAATCCCCCAGCCCCGTTTTGCTTACAAGAGGATGAATTAGGAAAAAACTAACCCCGTAGGATTCCCTCCGGCGGAGTGCTCGAGACTGCTCACTTTTATTCCCAGTGGGACCTCGCGGATCTCAGGATTCCACGCCCGCTCGTCTCCTGCACACGTTCGGATCAGATATTCCTGATTATCAGAGCTTCCATACACCTCCAAGGATGTGCATCTTAAGTCAAAATCCCCCTTGATAAATCCCCCTTCATGCTTACGAGGCTGTATGTCTCCTAACCAAGCGGTGATCTTATATAGGGAAGGGTGTCTACAGTGCACAGCTTCTCATTATCAATCAGCCAAACATTCACTTTGGTGTTTTTCTGTTGTTGTTTTTTTCAATTCTGTGTTGTCGTTGATGGTACCAGCTGGAGTCAAGCACGTCAAACAGCCCATAAGTCGGTATCACCTAAAGGCAAAGTAAACCCCCCCCAAAAAAATTTATGTTTAAAAAGGTTCCGATTGGGTCTCACACAGTGTTGGTGAACATTTCCGTGTTATTTTTGACTAAAATGTATGTTATTAAACAGGGTGCTACTTCCGGCCAAAAAAAACCTTTTCTCGTAGGTGGAAATTCTCCTGCTAAAACAAGGGGTTTACTTACCCTTTAAGAGGAAATTACACTTCCACAACGGGTTAAGCTATTTTTTACAAAATGTGGACAACATGCTGAGCTTATGGAAAAGGTTTTACAGGCTACAGCCCTCCAAAGCTTAGACAGTTTGTTTACTTTCCATCCCTTTTTAATGCGATACAAAAATGCTAGACTATATATTAGCTTCTGTCAGGATTCAGGGCTGTGCTTCTTCAACACTCTGAGATTTTGGTGTAAACAAAGACATTGGCCCTTCCATACGTGTTACGATCTGGAACCATAATATTTGAAGATTGACTGGAAGGTATGTTTGAAGAGTGGGGATGATTTGTTTGATTGATCTGTAGATCTTCCATGTCTTTAGCCTCACATGCTCTGGCTATATATATATATATATATATATATATATATGTTTTTCCCTTTGCTGTTGGAAAATGCTGAATAAAGTAGAGCGATTTGTTCTTACCACTTGTGCCTTCCTGGGCAAAAACAAATCTTTGAAATACTTTTTGTCTTTACTTCTGAAACCCACCAGCCCGTGATGGATCTTATATCAATTATTCACTCCCAGGGCAGTGAAGTGTTGCTTACTTGCGATGAGATTCTGTGTACGATAATAGGATTAAATGGACTCAGTTTACTATGTTGACAACAGCATCACAGATTCTAGTGTCAGATCCGAGTATGGTAACTGTTGAATTCAATGCTGTTTGTGATTGCTGTGTTGCACTTTCTGAAAATATGCAGATATATGATGTTTTATGTTTTTAAATGTAATTCAAATGTATTTTTACATGTTTTTAAAAAAACATTTAGTTGAAACCAAGCTGATCAGAGCAGTTTCACATCTGTTCCCCAGGTTGCTGGCAGACATTTCAGCACGCAAAGCAGCGAATATCAAAAACCGGATCTCTGAAATCTGTTATGAAACTGTTGCTATGAGTGCAAAGCTGTTGTTTCCGGTGACCTCACTTCATCAGTCCTGTGATGAAATACTAACATCTTTCACATTTATGTACATCAAAGCATTTTGATAATTTGCATTGTGCCTGTGCATCCTCTCTCTCTCACTCTCTCTTCCTTTGTCCTCTCTCGCCCTGTCTCCATCACGCTGGTTTTCATTTTGTCTCCTGCACACTCTGCCCAGCGGATTATCATTTTGATTGGTGAGATGCATATATATATATATATATATATATATATATATATGCATGCATCACTACGTTAAGATACCACACACACATACTCAAAGAAACATGTTAATAGTTGTATATTATCAATATAACTGTAACTAAGATTGCATTGATAATAGGTGATTGTCGTTTTATTGGTTTTCGTTAATATGTATCCAACTATTGCATATCTAAACCGGTTAACAAACAAACCAAAACACTTGATAACTAACTAAACTGACCATGACAGATAACATGCATATCTTTTGGAGAAACAGATGCAGATGCATGGATGAGATTTTTCACCACAAAAATGTCATTATTTTATTGGTATTGATTTTCTGAACCAGTTTTGAAGAAGGAAAAAAGCTCTATATCCATGTAGCATATGTGTGTATGTTTTCATACTGAATTGAATACACACACACACACACACCCACCCACGCTGTTATAGCCTGCCTGTCAGACATGCCATTTGCTGCTGTATGTGTATGAACTATGTGTAATATATGTACGCCCAGCCGACTCTGCTGCCATTCAAAACCTTCATCCAGTCTGCGGCTCTGTTTTCTTTTTCTACCCCCGTCAACTGTTTTCATAATTTTAGGTTTTCATCACACAATTAAATAATTGGTAGTTTTTTATTGGAAATAAAATAAAATACATTTGCAATGAATACCAGAGCAGACACAACTCACAGTTGTTGATTTGTTTTGGACCTCCCCTGCTATTGTATGATTTCTCACTTGCTTGTTAAAGACTTTGTTACCCAGCATGTCTTATAAGAACGCGCTGCATGCAGTGATGTGGTCGATCACTTTAAATCTTTTGTTGTTATTACCCAAAATGGCTTCTATTCAGTACTATTCTTGCTCTTTTGTTGGCAGTTGCTGTCCTGAAGACAACATGTTGTGTCCTTTTGATCCAGATCATTTCTACGGTGAGGCCTACTATCTGGTAAACAGGAAATGCTTCTTAAACAGGAAATGCTTATTATTTGTCTTCAAAAGAAAGCTCATTGTCTCCGTCTTGGTTGCAATCATTTCATCAACGCAATTGGATTCCTGTTATAGCTCATCATCATGGCTGCCAGCCCTTCCACACACACACGCACGCACTGACACACGTACACACACACACAATACAGATACAGACATACACACCTTGTAGGGATTCCTGATTGGCGATTCATCATCCCATGTCTTGCTGCTGATCTAACAAACATTGATTTGCTGATTACAACCCCTCCCCCCCCCCCCCCCCCCCCCCCCCCCCCCCCCCCCCCCCCCCCCCCCCCCCCCCCCCCACCCCCCCCCCCCCCCCCCCCCCC
>OOFB01007182.1:42424-55856 GCA_900323305.1 Trachyrincus murrayi | reverse complement strand
TGTAAGATTATTAGTTTAAAACATAAAAAAATTAACTACAATTATCAACAGAATGTGAAGAAATAACAGTTTTGACGTTATGTCAAAAGACGTCTATGTATTGTGTTGCAGAGATTTTTACTTAAGTTAGCAGCTAGCCCAGCTAGTGCCGGCCCGTACCATCTCGTACTACCACTTTGTACCTCAAGAGGCGATTGCCATCTCTGCAGCGTCCATATTCGAACCTCTTGTCAATCATGTCAAAAAGTATACTGAAAAGTGTAATGCTGGCTCTAACTTACCCAATCACTTGAAGGAGAAAAACTTGACGACGCCATAGCACAGATTCACTTTCTGGTATGCTGCCCCCTATTTTGTGGAGGACTAATTCGACAGTTGGCCAAATCTTACACATTGCAACTTTAATAACAATGTGTTTCACCTCCAAGTAAATCAATGTCAATATAATAAATAATTGAATATGTCTAAAAAAAAATGTATGTAGTGAGTGATCAGCGAGTAGCTGAATGTAAAGCCGGTTTTACCCTCAACATCACTGCCCAAACACATGCATTGACAATGCCCATGCAGCTTGAATGAAGCTGAACATGCAGGCCCATTCTGGTTAAGCATGAATGAATCAATGTTAAACTTGAGAGTGTGTGTGTGTGTGTGTGTGTGTGTGTGTGTGTGTGTGTGTGTGTGTGTGTGTGTGTGTGTGTGTGTGTGTGTGTGTGTGTGTGTGTGTGTGTGTGTGTGTGTGTGTGTGTGTGTGTGTGTGTGTGTGGGGACCCGGGACCGCTGCGATGTACCTGTAAACATAGCTGCAGCTCCGGGGAGAGTTGCGTAGTGGAACCCTCCAGTTGGGGCCTAAGGTGGCATACATACGGCCCCTGTTGTCACAGAGTGTCACAGTCAGTTTAAGCAGAGTTTACTTCCAAGCTGGGGACGAAGAAGCTTTTCTATGGATCTCTAACTTTAATGTTTCCAAAAGTATAATAAAGCAATAAAGCCAATCCAGTCTTAGCAATAATTCATATACTCCTTGGCTTCAAATCCAAAATACAATACTTTTAAGTGATGGAAACAACAAAGTATTACAAAGATCAGAGGGAATCACTTCTTCTCATGCTACACACGATACGCACAATGCCACTATACACCAAAAACAACAGAACATACAACTCACTGTTGGTGACGCAGGGTTAACAATGTTTTACCCACTTCTCTTCCGATTCAGTCAGAGGAAATCATTTCAGTTCATTTTGTGGAACATTTTGTTGACTTTTCATGAAAAGTAAGCCTCTTTTTTTTTAGCTTTGCATACGCTTCATCCAATATCCGTATACAGTTAATCAACCACAATAATCGTGAATAAATAATCTGATTAGAGTTGGCTATACAAAGAAACATTGGATGCAGCAAAGTGAATGTATCTGGTTGTTTTGTGTATTTACATCATCGTGATAGAGCAGCGTGACTTGGTCTGTGTGCAGGTGTCCACTTTAGGGCTGCAACTTGCAATAATCTTCAGAGTAATAAACTACCAACAAAAAAAAAATCATCATTAGTTGCAGCCCTAATTGAATACAACTGCCCTCTAGAACAAACCGTGGAAAAAAACTAAACTGCAGTGTGAACATGTCTGAATTAAGTGATTAGTAGGGATTAGTAAGCAGCTAGGATTGCTTAGTTTAACATGGCCTTACCTTTCCATCCCTGGTGATGGCTCTTCTCCAAGGGAGCTTTCGCTGCTCCCTAGTGAGCAGACAATGAGAAGAAGGCGATTAAATCCGTCAGGTTACTTGTTTTCCAGTACCGCGCAAAAATGGTTTACTATTCCCCATTTCTAAAATTGTACACCAAATAAACATACATTTGCAAAGCATCAAGCATCATCCTTCATAGTCATGGTTGTTCAAAAGTAACAATTGAGGTTAAGGTTAAGATTTTTGAATTCAGACACTCGGCCAAGATTGCTGAATGCCGACACCCAAAATCGCCATCGATTGGAAATAGAATATACTAGAAGTGAAACTTCACAGTTTTAAAAGTAAAAATCCTCCCTAGCATGTTGTGTTAGACTTTGGGGATTTGGTCATTCTAGTCAATACGTCCCACGGGTAAAACTAGTGAGTGGACTCTGAACCATGGAATTGTCACTTCTGTGCTGCAGGACATACCTAAAGACAGGCCATTGGACACGGACGTGCTGTGTGGATCAGTCCTGACCGGACTCTGGGACTCCAGGAAGCTGTCGTCCAACAGGTGTCTTGCTTTCCCTGTGGAAAACGTTGCGCTCTTACTCTCCGACATGCCATACTGACACATCATACTGCACAGGAGGGAAAAATATATGGATTACAAAAACATCTTTAATACCACATCATCACAATGCCACACACGGCCTCTCCAGAAGCCCAGCTCGAGTTACTGGGCTCAACGTGGAAATACTTTACAACCAGTGTCCCAATTACTACCTGGCTATCGGGGAGATTTCGTTTTTTTAATTGTTGCGTAAAAGCACAATTCTACACATTTTGAGATTGCTCTACGGATCAAAATCACTGATTTTCACAATTTCACACATTTGTAGTAGGCCTATGATGACTAGACCATTTCAGTCTTAGATGGGGGTGTTACCTTTCGAATTATAATTCTATCTTCTATTCTAATGGCCTTAGTCTTTATTTATTCTATATTAGTTCAACACCTAGAGTAGTGGATTGCATTGGAATGAAGAGAATAAAGTGTGAAGAGAATACAATTAAAATTTTGATAGAAACTTAGAGACCCCCCCCCCCCCCCCAACGTTATATCGGGGGAGCTCTGGCTCCCCCCATTATTCGAACACACCCAAATGCATGCATACGAATACACTAGTTCAGTCTACTACCCGTGCGCTGGTACATAAAAGGAGCAGACCTATAATTAGTGTTATGAGCGACACCTGTTTGTCCTACGATGACACCTCTGTGAAAAGGGTCCATTACATTTATAAAGAATCCACTGCACCATGAGCCACGAGACAGAGATGGGTGGTGTCCAGTCCAGTTACTCACTTATTTCCCAGACTATGGCTCTTCCTGTGGTGGGAGGGGGGCGGCGTATGGACGTGGACCCCCACCGAGGCGTCAGGGCAGGTGGGTCGCCGGCTGTACCTCACGGAGGCAGACACCTCGGACAGACCTGAGACAACGCAGAGAGACCGCGGTGAGAAACAGCTGTACGACACACACTTTATGTACCTTACCTACTTTGTTTACAATATGTGGACAATGTCTGCATTTTTCATGAGCTTCATGTAGCTTATGTACCTTTTATTTATTTGCATATATTTTTTTCTGATTTTCTTTTGTATATATGCATATTTTTCTAGATTTCCATTGCCTTCACATATTTTTAGCATTTTATATTTTTACTTAAATGTATTCTATTGTTTTTCGTGGAGCAATTGTTAATGGCAACATTTCCTGATAGACTTCATGGTCAATATGAAGTGATAAGACAGCTTTTAAGACTTATAAGACTTTAAGACTTGGTTGGGGTGTCAAAACAGCAGCTTGACTCATTCTCATAGCTGCCATTTTTTTCACCCTGCAAGATTTTGCCTTGATAAGGAACCGGTTAGATGTGCATTTATTTATTCCATACACCCAGCTGATTGTTTCCACGGTTACTGCCCTAGCAACAACATGTTGACATCTACATACTGCATTGCCAAATTATCTCCTTATATCTGTTCACTCTACTCATCAGGAATCTGCCACCTTCAGCAAAACATCAGCAAGACCAAGGAGCTAGAGGTGGACTTTAAAGTGTAAGTGAACCCCCCCTGTTTCAGCTCGAATTCGAACACATATTTAAAAAAATGTGTTTTAGGCTAAGATTTCTAGGAATGAGGGGGGGGGTGTTATCCTCATGGTTACGACCCAAACCAACTTTGTGATATATTTTTTTTAAGCTAGTACCGTCGTCGTGTACGAGCGTTATAATGAGCGATGTTGTATATGAAATGCGCCAGACACCGTGGTGTTATACTACAAGTATACATCGGCCATCAACAACATCAACCGCTGCCCAGACGGAGTGCCACACATCCACACACACCTGGCCGCCGGTGTCCCTTAGTCGTGACGTCGAAGTGTATCCGAAAAGGCACTTTGCAGTCACGAAAATAACGCCACCAGCGTTCGGAGCAGAGTGGAACGTTCACAAACTGGTTGGCAGAGACATGATTTTACTCCTGTTTTTTCTAAATTATGGTTTTATTTTAGTAACAGTGACAAAACAATCATATGAAATATTACCACGTTTAAAACAAAAACGCATCATGTTCCATTTATGCATATATCATAAGGAGACAAACATTCTATTCAAAAAGAAAATAACGATCCATTAATTAAGTCATGAATAATAATTTAGGGTTGATGCACCGGGGGCGAATGTGTGGTGATGAATGATGTAAATCCAAATGCCCAACAGTCCTACAGTCCAACAGTCCTACAGCCCTACCTGCTAGGTCTTCTTTAGAAGAAGCGATACGAGGAGAACTGTTGCCTGGTTCAATCTTCAGAGACAGCCTGCAACACAGAAGGACCTGGATCAGTCTGACCATTGATACCTGGGATCAGTCTGACCAGCTGGACCTGGATCAGTCTGACCAGTTGATACCTGGGATCAGTCTGACCAGCTGGACCTGGATCAGTCTGACCAGCTGATACCTTAGACCAGAAGAACTATGTAAAACATGAGGGAAATCTTCATACTGCTGCAATCATCTTAGCATTTGGCTACCATGCTATAGAAGTTTTACTTGATTGCACTTTTTTAATGATATGGTGATGGAAAATGTATTAAATACAGCAACACAAACAACAACAAGTTGTTATAACAAGTTATTAATTTGGCACTGGCAGCTATTCTTGGAAGAATGTTTGGTAAAGTAATAACCAGTCTATTTCAAGCAATTGAATATATCAGATGCATGGATGGTATAGTATTGATATAATGTATTAGTACAATAGTCTCCTATAGTTTCATAGAGTATGCAAGTGTTATCAAATTATTTACTGACAGAAAACTCATGAAGAGATTTTTCTAATGGTTGTTAAGGCAAGTGTACAATATTTTTCTTTTTAGCCCTTTACAGTAAGTAGGAGTTGTTGACGGACATGAAATGCTATAAATGATAGTTAGCTGCTCTTACATGAAAATAAATATGAAGGAGATAATGCTAAACCAACTTGTAGAACATATGGGGGAATCCCATGTGTTTAAGATGTTTAGGATGCTTCCTACTTGAAATTGTCGTCCTCAACAAACTTCTGCAGCTCCTCAATGTAGCGAACAGACATGAGATACTTGTGGATGTGTGGAAGGGCCCCCAGGTGATCTGAATAGAGAGCAGAAAAATATGTGGGTTACTTTGGATTCCCTTACAGAAGGGATGCAACTAGTTTGGTGGAAATATATATATATACATATATATATATATATATATATTTTTAAAATGTTTATTTATCAGAAATGTTAAATAAAAGTGTTAATTTGCCACGAGACATCAAATGGATGTCCATTTTTAGACAGAAGTAGCAGACCCTCGTGTTTTACAGAGAAATAAAGTTGTTAAACGGGGGACCGTTGTAACAACTTTATACATTTTAGAAAAAAAAGAAAAGAAATGGGCACCAACACTTCATGAGACCCAAACACAACGGTTTTCAACTGAAAAAAAAAAGTGAATTTGGGGTCTACTTACCCTTTAACTATAAAACGCTACTTACCATATTTACATGACATCTGAAGGTCAGAGATAACCCTCAATAGATTGTTCATCTGGTTGGTCCGCTGCTCTGTCTCGATGATGCTGCCAGAGGCAGGATAAGCTGAGTCTATGTAGATCATGTCCAACAGGTAGATGCCTGTTGGGGGTGGAGAACGTATATGGTTGCTTTTATCGTTATTTGAAAATCTGTCTTGCCTTACAAATGAAAGAGCAGAAAGAGGGATAGAGAGGTGAGGAGAGTTAGATATTATATATATATATATATATATATATATATATATATATATATATATATAGCTATTTTAAAAAAGGTGTGTTTTGAGTGATGCTTTAAAAGAGAGGAGAGGGGTGATCTCAATTTTGAGAAGACCAAAAACATTTTCAGAGTAAAATTTTAAATTAAATAAATCACTGGACTCGTGTGACTCGTGGTCGTGAAATGTAAAAGCAAGCCTACCGAGGTAAGGAATACAGGGCACCATCTTGAGCGACCGGATGTATTCTCTCATGCAGGTGTAGTTCTCTTCCTTTGAGGTCAGGTAGTTGAGCTTCTCAAAGGTGGCCTTGTCTTTCCGACTGATCAACTGGAGGAATGATGAGGGGGTGGGGTTAGATGAGACATGAATATATTACTACTGAGGGCGCACACGTGAACCAGAACAGAAAACAGAAATAACAATCTCTTAACTGGCTGGCGCTGAATTCTAGTAGCTTCTTCAAATACGGAGGAAATCCAAGTCACATTGAGCTCAAAATGTGACTTGTTTTCCCCTCTGCAGAGGCTCAATTGTTACTGTAGGGGTGTTGTATTTGCGTTAGACATTGACTGCATATTCATGTATTATATATTACATGTTGGTTTTATTGCCTTTAAAATGAAGTTAATTCTGTGATGTAATGATACAGCAGAAAGTCAGGATAGTATTCAAGCTGAAATTGTCCAAGTTGGACAGAATTCAAGTTATTCAAGAAAACTTTATTATCCCGAGGGAAATTAAGGTTGCACACTAACTGACTAAATTGGGATCATGCCATGTCCATTTTATTACAATTCATTTTAGCAGACACTTTTATCCAAAGTGTCTTACAGTGAATTCAGATACGTCATGTGCAACCCTATGGAGCAGGTATGGGGTTAAGGCATCTTGCTCAAGGATGCCTACAGCAGGTAGACTGAGGGGGAGGGGGGGAAATCAAACTAGGGTGACCAGGTGTACAGCATTTTTATCCCTTGTCCCACATATTGAGACGATGTCCCGCATTTTGACTGGCTCAAACCACTGCAGGACAGACGCTTTTCTAAAATCTGGCTTTTATCCAATGGCTGTGAAGAAAGCAGGGAAGGCTGTCTAGTGAAGCTGGGGCAAGGGGATTCTTTTTTTTTATTTCACACGGGAGGAATACGGCATGAAGTTACATGTGAGTCCCACAAGAAAGGTGTGGAAATGTTAGTAGAAATGGTTTTTTTTTAGACTGCATTGGTATCGTGTCCCACATTGTCCCACACAAACATACTCTTTGTCCCACATTTGGTTTGTTGGGATCTGGTCACCCTATATCGAACCCATAACCTTTCTGCTGGGAGTCAGAACACCCCAACCACTCTACCCTGCCCCCACTCCACTATGCTACAATATAAATGACCAATCAACCTCTTGCTCTGCATTTTGACAATTGAAGCAGAATGCAGAATGAAGATTATATGTTTACAGATGTAGTGTTAAAACATAAATAAAACAATTTTAAAATAACTATAAAACTATAATACATTTATCACGGTTCATTACATTCATTGGCAGAAGTCTGGAAGTTTGAAATTGAAACATTGGAAAGTCTGTTGAATTGGCCTGCTGTAGACTATACACTTACTGCCAAAAAAAGCAGTGAGTTTAATGGAAGTGGCAGATGAAGCTGTCAGAATGCATCAACCTCATGTGTCTTACCGCCCAGGTCTTGCTCAGTCTGAAGATAGGTGCACTCTGTAAGGCCGACACCACAGACACCAGCGAATGGAGGTTGTTTAACTCCAAAAGTTTCTGAAATTAATAGAAACGAAAAACACACAATAAAAGACGGTGAGACTTTTCAAATGTGCCTTTTTGAAATACAAAAAAAACCATGAATTATACCAGAAAACAAAAACCAGTAGTCCAAAATCTTTGAACCACTATATTCTGGAGGAACTTTGGCTGCTACTTATTTCCAGAACCGTGTTTGGTAGAAATAAGATCTCTGCCAGAGAGGCCTGGCGAGCCCTGGCCATTAATGTAGGTATATTGGCAATGCCTGGCAAAGGATTAACACTCAAATTGTATCTCCAAAAAAAAGGGACAGTCTGTCTGGCTTCTTGAAGGGATTGGGGACATGGAAAAAAAGTCTCTGTTGTGCAACATGACGAGACTTGCTGGGTTTCACCTGAGAATCTTCACTTAAGGCCCCGACATACTACACAAAATCGAAAATGGTGTGTTCGCACAGACATAGCGGCCGGTTTGCCACCAAAATGAAGCGCAGCATTGGGCTCCTATCGCCGCAGCGTGTGCGGGGTTCTTAGTCGAAATAGTCAAACTTTTACCACTCGCCCCCGCCTTATTCACCACTGCCTGCAATTGGACATCAACAACACCACGTGAATGATTACGTCAGTATCTGGTATCTGGAAATATTTGGTATTTGTAAAATATGGACTATTGCGTCCCACTCTGTATATTTCAAGATGAACCAGTTTGACGCAAGACTTGCTGAGATTGTGAGGGATTATGCGCATTTGTATGAGCGCTCAAGCAGGGACTACAAGGACACAGAGATGGTAGGAAACTCCAAAAGACACATCGCAGTTACTATATTGTACCCTGTCGAAAATCGCTGTTCGACAGCAGTTTTGCAGCCTATGCGAACACACCAATTTTGAGTTTGTTCTAAGTATATCATTGATCACACCACTCAGGCCGAGCAGCATACAAATTAACCTCGTCATCATAGGGTGCTTCAAACAATAACAACAACAACAACAACCTGCAGGTGTATGAGGCACCCAGGTCACTGGGTGCGTCTCATCCAGTGACCTGTTAATAAACAATCTACCCATTCAGCAAGTTCAGCAAGATATAAAAAGTCCCTGTGAATTGCATTCTCAAAACCTGTGCTGCACACACCATTTATACCAAACCTGAATAGGCACACTGTGAATTTTATGAAACTCACCTTGGCAATTTTGACAAAATGACCCAGGATTTCTGCTCGGATTCTCAGTGTCTGGGCAGTCAAAATCTCCCTCACCAGCCAGAAGCTTACCTAGGGATTAAACGAGGATATGAGCAAAAACCCCTACATTCATTTTAAAAGCACAGTATGAAAACATGCCAGTATAATGAACGACTTATTCAAATATGCGATTTGAACAAGAGTCAAATCAATCTTGGTTGTGCCATGGTTGATAAGCCAGGATTGTGCAGGAGTCTACCTTACATTTTACAGTTTGATTTTTGTCTGGCATATTTACTATTTAATTATTTAGCAGACTCTTTTATCCAAACAGACTTACAGCAGGTAGGAGTTGGGCATGCCTACAGGTAGGTTGCAGACATTGGTGATTGAAGCCAGTACCTTTCGGCTGGCAGTAGAAGAAACACCCTAGCCACTACACTATCATGGCATATTTGTCTACGATTCATGAAAAGACATGCCAATGTTGCATTTCCACGAGGACTCTCCAAGGGCCCACCTGATTAAACCTGCGTGTAAAAGCAACCACGTTGGGGGCCAAACTGTGCTTTTCCTTCCTGTTCCAACCACAGCTTGACAGCTCCTGCAAAAACAAAGCAAAGGTATTACTCACATACAACTCTTGGCTTAGGTATGGACAGTCTTGCAAATAGTGTAAATACGTATTTAAATTTTTATTATATTTTGCTGTTCACAGAGACTGATATAAGGTCATGCTTTTGCCAGATATAAACTGTGGTTCAGTCAGAGAAATTAATAGTGGATAAGGGAATCAAATTCAACATTTTATCACTCACCACATTGCATTCAGCAAGTATATTAAACACAGCTAAACACATTATAAATTCTTAGAAAAAGTTAATGTACACAATACACAAAGCTTTCACCAAATGACTACAATTAAAACATAGCTTACCTCTGGCTGTATGGCTTTAAATACTGGAGCATCCATCAGGGTGATTTGGCTCTAGAACAACAAATCAATAGTCACAGAAAAAAAGTGACAGAAATAACATCTAATGATTGAACTATATGGTCATAAACCATTTTGAACTATACTCACGGCAAATTCCTCAGGCGTCACCTTTAACACATCAAACACGACTGCATCATAGCTCTTGGCATAGTCGACACAATGGCCATCCAGCGAATCAGAGCTGCTACTGGCCTGCAGTGAGAAAAACATCCACCAGTGAGAATATAGAAACAGCCCGACGGCCACCTGAAGCAACAGCTGAACTTCCCATTGAGTCTGTTCACTGGAAAAGAGTAAACGTATCTCCCAGAGAGCTGTAGAAGAATGCAACTCTAACTGCAGTTTCATGCCTTTACTCAATATTAATGAACACGTCATACAAAAACAACATTGTCCCTCATGAACTCAAATTCCAATCCACCTCCAAAATAGTGCCAACTTTAGAGAGTTTTATTCAGAATCAAAATAGATAATGCTGAAACCAGGGGGCATAATGCATTGTGGTTGCATTTCCTCTAAAGATAGAATCATACCCACAAACCAAACGCATCTCCTGATCCATCGTTCAAAACAAGTTCCAGAAGTTGCAAAATATAATAAAGTAGCAAAAACATGCTTCAAAGTAACCGTATAAACCAAGCAGAACAAAGGAAAACCACTCAAGCCCAACAGTATTCCACAAGCAGATTACGGGAAAAACACAAAACAAACAAAACATTGGACAGAATTTGGAACGATTTGGGCAACATTAAACAAATTGCACAATTTGAGATCACGGCTGTCATCGCAACAGCATGAAGCCAAAAAAGCCATTCCTCTCACCTCTGACGTGACAGAGTTGATGCTTGTGCCATCGGAGAGCCCGTTCCTGCGATACATGCTCACAGAGGGACTGTCCAGGCTCACTGGGGGGGGCAGCAGATGCCCTTAGCTCGCTGGCACACATAACCACTCACCCATGGCCCTGGAGAGACAGGAATCAAAGCATCGGAAATCAATCCAAAACTGAAAAGACCATTGTTTGCAAGGGTCATTCTGGGTCATGTAGAAGAACAACTGACAAAGAAGATCAGGTCCTCTGATAGAACAAGCAAATGACAAGTCACAATGCAAAGCGCAATATTACACATCAGAAAATTAAATGGGGCAGGGTAGAGTAGCAGCTAGGAACCCCCTGCCGAAAGGTAGTGCGTTCAACCCCCCCCTCCATGTCCGCAGCCTACCCGTAGGCAGATATACCCGACTACCCGACCCAGATATACCCCAGGGCATCTTTTCCTGATTGGTTCAGGAAATCCATCTTGCCTGTCAATCACAGGTGCACGAAATGCAACACTCAATGGCGGAGAAACGCAGGCAGGGAGCAGAGAGGGAGGGGTTTTGGGTTGCTTATTTTTCAAAATCTTTTTTTTTTTTCAAGCTCTCTTCTGCTCTTTTCCGTTGTGTCTCTCTTTACTACTCTCAAATCCCACCTACAGCACCTTTAAGATCAATATTATTTGTGATTGAGCTTAAAAGGTATGCCAGTGTTCATCTGGGCAGGTGTGTACGTTTTGAGTCGAGGTTGCTATAGCAACATTTTTTCCCCCTCCATCCTCGTCCTCCTGCTTTAGTTTTCAGATACAATTAGCCAAGGACAACTTCAAAGAAAGTCCAGAGAATCAAACCTAATATCCTTGTGTATTCTCTTCAGCCACATACACGACTCCAACTCCAATGCCATGTTACATCAATAGATGTACAGAGAACAGAGAGGTCTGCTGTGCCATGTTATTAAAGAAATCACGATCATCAAATATCATACACATTCAGAGAATTACCAAACCTTTTAACATTTTGAAGCATAAAGGGTCTGCAAAGCTGAAAAAATACATTCATGCTGAAAATCATATTCTGCACATTTCTTTCTAGCAAGTTACAGCCATTATAATATTGGGTTAACATAAAGGTTAACATAACATGACTGGAATGTTAGTGACAATGGTCTTTGGTCTTATGAAAAATAAAGTTATCCATGAACAATATTATCTTTTTTGTGTTATTGTATTGTCAGGAAAAAAAAAAGATATTGATACCCAATGATGTGGTCAAAAGGATTTATGATAACGGTATTTTAAATTCATAAGCATATTGTAATATGTGTGTGGCGCAACACAATATTCTCATGAATTGACAATATGCAAAATTATCCATATCTTTATTTCCTGACTATACAATAGTAAGACCAATCAAAAAGAAGAAAAAAACTATAATATTGCCCAGCCCTAGTAATAAACAGAGTGTGTCAATGTCCCTAAGTAAACTTCTTTTCAAAGTTTCCGCATCACAAAAGATAAAAAAAAACATATTAAAGTAAAGTACAGCTTCACCCAAATCAGTGTTGGTTGGCCCTGCGGCAGCCTCTATGACTCACCCGTTTCAAAGGTCCACAAGCTTGGAGTGGGGCAACCTTTCTCCCAGGGTGAGGTAAATGTGTTTTTTGGTTGTTCATATGTTAATTCACATGGTGATGTTTCAGTGGATAGGGCACAGAAAAAAAATATCACAAATAACCAGTTCTACTCAATCTAATTTCCACCAAATGGCATATATTTGCCCTGGAGGAGTCATTTCCCAGTGTTAGCCTAACTGATATCCTAACAGTTTAGTACGTCATCGTTGGCTCAAACTATTTTCCTAGATGGATGCAATTATAATTTTAAGCAAATTATTTTATATGTAATAATTGCATCCCCGTCGATAACTGTGTTACATTAAAAGTTTGAACATACAGTTTGACATAACACATTTTTTTTAAATGACTTACATGGACATTGACTAAGGCAGGTGGACTGTACCATCCACATACATCTGGGAAATCCCAATTTGTGACGTCACAAACAGGCATATTGCAAAATAGCTTGTTATGAAATAGCTTGTTATCTGATCATAAAATGGGCACCCTTTAAATGACAATTCTTATATTTTGGTCTTCCTTCCCTGACTATAGGCCTGTTGTATGACAATATGGTCAATCGATCCTATTGTCCCAGTAACTGGTACTCAGACGCGAGCGACACACAGATTCTCTCCATGTTTGACATGGGATCCCTTGGTATCTATTGAGAAATGAGCAGCTTTGAACTGAATGGCACCATAAAGGACATCCAAACGCAATGTCATGTTTGGATAGTTCGGTAAACACACCTTTACCACAAAGACAAACTAAGCCTTCCTACTATTTGATGAGGTTAGTGGATATATCACATCACAAATCTTGTACGTTACCAACCCAAGATATTTAGAGAAGAAATGAGAAGTCTCCCTCTCAAGGAAATACTGTGTAGGGAGACCAACTTAAGACAACACACACACACACACACACACACACACACACACACACACACACACACAGTGAAAAGAAACGAATTTTATGTTATTATAAACGCGTTTCTTAATAGTTACTGGAGTCATGTAATCTCTAA
>OOFB01007182.1:26099-42372 GCA_900323305.1 Trachyrincus murrayi | reverse complement strand
AGGTTTTTCCCCCCCCCCCCCCCAAACGTACACAATACACACCCCTGCGTATCACCTTGTAGCTACCCTGCAATAGCTCCCGTCACGACGTGAAGTACCTAGTGACAAGGCGTTAAATGCAATTGGCCCTCGGTTGTGTTGGCAATGAAATGAAATGAAATGAAAAGAATGACCAAGGCCATGTTGTACATGTGTAACCATTTACTGTATCTGATTATCCATACCTAATGGTGCGTTCCCTCGCAGGCTCCGTATTACCGTGGACAAATAAATCCAAGCGAATGTACTCCACTCGCTGTAGTCTATTCTATCCCCGCAATGATTTACGATCCCAGGTTGGTTATTCCTTTAAGACGAACATGAAGCCAAGGTCGCAACGTTTTCACCAGGGGAGATACGAAGCGTGTACAAAACATCAGATATAATCATACGAATGTGGCAGTGATATGTAGAAATCCCCCGACTCTAATCCCGCACTAAACGAAACGATTTAGGTTATACCAGCAGCAGGAAGTGTCAGGCAGGTACAACTTGTGTTGACGGCTAGGCGCATTGCCTAATCATGCGCTCGCAACCAAGACAAAGTACCGCCTATAGTAGAAAAGCAACCAATCGTTTGGCTGAATGACAGGACCTAATGTTCATCAGACGCAGGTGCACAGGACCTGCTCAGTGGATTTACTGTTTCTCAGTCTTTACAATAGGCCTGTGATATAAAATCTCAGAGAATATCTTAGAGAATGAATAGCCTCAGTTGTTATTAATTTGTTATTAATTTGTTATTAAGTTGTTATTATCGGTTATGATACGAAATACACGTTTTCACAATAGACATAATAATTAAAATCTTAATCTAACGCATTATTTTCAATAATATTAAATAGACCCACATGTTTATTTGGCGATCGGGGGCGGAGCCACATTAATTATGCGCTGGGGAAGCACTGGGACTGTTGAAGTTGAATTATGGTTAGTTGGTTTAGTGTTGATGTTGCGTACATGTTTTGATTTTTGTACTTTGTGTAATGCCATTTGTGTATGGTTACCTGTGTTAGATGGTGGTGAGGTTTGATTGTTGATTATTAATGGGGCACCATGGCCGAGGGTGGTGGGGAGGTGTATCAAATCCATTCGGTGTTTACGATAATAGATAATTTCCCACAACAAATAAGAGTAGAGTAGATATTGCTTCAACTTTGACCTTTGTTTCCTGATTCCCTATTTGATGCACCCTCGCCACATAATTATAAAATGTAGGTGCTTGGGTCATGGCAAGTTTATAGTGAGCAGCACTGTCACTATAGCGGAACTGCCAATCACAGTTTGATTATTACAATTATTTGTTTTTCTTTTATTAAACCTCCCCCACCAGTCTCTCTGTTGTGATATCACAACACACAATGGCCAGTGATGGAATTCAGATGCTGTGGAACTGTCTCAGTTCCTTCTGGCCCAAGCTGGGAATGATCTGCTGTATGAACTCAAATGTAGCTTTAAGTATTTTGGATTGTCAAGGTGTAGCGCTTACGTCAGACAAAAAATTATGTAGGTCTTGAATGTATTCCTTCACAACCTTAGCCCCCAATATGATGGAGGCTGGATTGAGGTGCAAGTCTCATCTCATGACAGAACGCCTGGAGCGAGGTGCTCCAAATCTGCGTTACTGGCAAGAGAGAGGGAGGGGCTTCGGAGGGGGCGATATCCGTTTCAGTTACATGGGTTTAGCGGCAAGAGAGAGGGAGGGACTTCTGATAGGGCTTGTACATCTTGACGTGACACATTGCAATGACCGCCTCCATTTTGGAAGCATAGGACCATTGGAATGTTACTTATTGTGTTGGTAGTAATGGTTTTTGTTGTTTTTTATTTGTATCTTGGTATGTCGCACATTTTTCCTGGTATGTTAAAAAGTACAAAATACACAAATATAAAACACAATTCTAAATGGATATTAAATAAAGAAACAAAGAAATATATATATATAGTATATTATAAAAATATCAAAATGTTTTGGTAATGACAGACCTCAGTCTCCTGCCACGGAGGGGTATGTGATTAAAACAGTTGTAATAGTATTCACAAACAAATATCAAGTTACGTAACTCGTAAAACACAATGCACAAATAAATGCAGAGTGATTTGTATCTGTAAATCTGTATCTGTGCCTCACAATGCACAAATAAATGCAGAGTGATTTGTATCTGTAAATATGTAGGCCTATCTGTGTCTCTAATTTATCATCATTTGTACATCAACTTAGCATTTTTCAATGGAAATCTATTTGTGAATCTCAACCGATTCGTGTGGATCCTTTAAACGGGCCGGCCCCACCAAGCGCGATGCCTCGCGATTGGCAATGCCTCCCATTCACTTTGTATTGGAATATTGCATGGGGCAAAGGATTATGGGATGGCTCGTGTGAATCTATTAATTGGAATGTAAATGGATTGAATAATCCTGACAAAAGAAAGAACATTTTGACTGATACAAAATGACAAATGACAAAATTTTTGCATTCTTACAAGAAACCTGTTTAAAAATAGGTGATCAGAACTCTTAAAAACTGGGTCAATAGTTTTATTTTATATCCACTTTTCTATCCAATATTCTCAATTTGGACTAATTCATTTTGTCATGTCCCCAATCCTCACACAGGGTTATGGGTCCAACCAAATATGCCTTACAATAAATAAACCATGGCAGTCACATGGTCACTCCGAGACCCTCTGGGTTCTGGAAACATTTAGCCTATGAAATTTACAATGACGTTTTTTCCAAGAAAGCTTGGTTTGTACGGTTCTACTTATTCAGCTGGTCTGACATTTGAGGAGAGCATAGTTCAGTGTAATTACATTTGTTTAGATTATTTAATTTAGAAAATCTATGAAAAAGGACTATGTGGCCTATCGTGCCAAACGTACAAGAATTACTATTCCCATGGTGCAGTTCAACATTTAGACAGTTGAGTCTGTGAGCAACGCTGACAGATGGTGGTTGAGCACCTCTGTGGCTATGAGGGAGGAGGCCAGCAGGATTATCTGGGGGTCCTCCATGAGGTCCTCCCTGGTCAGCCACACACTGGGCAAGGCCTCACCTTTAATTTATCCATACAAATATGATTCCAATATTGCAAGAATATATGTTTATTAAAAATACAATGTACTACAAAATGCATTTGACCAAATACAAATTACAAAACATTACATCATGTTTTATGGATTTAAGGATTCCTTCACCTGAAGGTGGACATGCTCCACAAGCTCCTTCTCAAAGGCCCGGAACCTGATGGCCAGTGACCGGCAGTGTGTTTGGTCCCGGCCTCTGAACAGTTCTGCCACAAGCAGTTCAAGTGGACCACTGCATCAGAACCTAATGCTGTTTTAAACTGAGGAAGTGACTTGGACTGCTTAGTTTGTCTAAAACTAGTGATCTGAAAAACGTGTGTATATATATATATATATATATATATATATATCTCAGTGGCTGATATAGACATGGCTTATGGTGCCATTTTAGAGTTGAGCACTTGAAGTCTATCTCATTGTGTTGTAATTAGCTTACGGGTAGAAAAGCAGAGCTCACAGGGGCAGAGTCTCCTGCCCATGGCTCAACTAGGGCTCCATACTGTCCAGACAAAAGTCAAGCCATCTTTCGAAACATCAGTGGATAGCTTTATCTTTCTGGATGGGTCAAAGAATGTCAGTATCTGTAGTAAGAATGGTCTTCAGTCGTCCCCAGTCTTGCTCGTGGTTGGCATTCCAATTGTATTCACATCATTCGAGCAACAACTCTCTCAGATACACTGTTTTTGAATACAGGTTTGGTATTAATTTGCAACACTTCTCAATGGTGGAAAACCGAAATGTACCCAATGTGTTTTGGGTTGTTTAGTTTCAAAATCTTGCTCTTTTCTGCTCTATTTACAACTCTCGAATCTTACCTACAGTCCCTGAATGTTTTTTGTTGTGGAATATTCATATGATTACCATCCGTAGGCTGTTTTTCTTCTCTTTTTTTTTACTATAGGCCTACTATACTATACTATTATCTCTCACAAAGTTTCAAGTAAAATATATGGGCATATCTGTAATAAATGCAGACAATTATCAACAACACCCTTGTAACATAGAAAACTATAGATTAGTAGGAAAGACAGGGGTATAGGGTCATAATCACGTATTATTATTATTATTGGAGCAATACGTAAAAGAAAATAATTAATCAAATACGATTGATAATATAATTGTAAATAATCAAATACATCTATATATGTATATAATGAATATATACATTACGTAGCCCACTTCATATGTTTATTCGTCTTTTAATAATTCATTTAATGATTTAATTCTTTACTCTCATGTGACTCCGCCCCGTCTTTTGCATTTCTCTTATTCGCCTTCTAGGATGACGTGTCAAGAAAGTGCCGGAAGTCCTCACTCCGTCCAAAATGGCTTACCAGACTTTACAGCAGGAATATTTACAGATTCCTGTTGTAACTAGGGCATATACGACCGCATGTGTCCTGACAACGGCTGCAGTGGTAAGATATTTTTGAAGCGATGCGACCGAATTAGACGCTGGCATTTAAACTATGAATTTACGGTACTTTAACGATACGCTGGCTAGAGGTAGCCTATGTAGGTGCCATGGATGGTACGTGTCAGGACTAGGCAGGTTAGGAAGTCAATATTCAAATTCTAGAAGTCCTACATATGAACAAATCCGTGAAACCATAGTCATGCGTCGTGATTATTTTATTGGTTTTCACTTAAGCACCAAGCCCACGTTGCTTTGGTTAATGGGACAACTTGCGTTCGTAGCTCATACTTTACAAACTGACTTGCGACCGGTTTGTCAAACTGTAGTGTCACACGTTTTAGTTTTTTCTCTGTTAGTTATTGCTTTAGTTTTTACACTTTCATTATTCACATGCCACCTAGGTGGGATATTATTTATATAAACTTTACAATTATAGGAAAAGATTAAGTGTTGGCAAACTGTTCTAGTATTAGTTGGTCGTCCTATCATGCTGATGTTTTAATCATTTGTTCCCTTCATTTGCAATCTGAATAAATAATTTGCAATCTGAAATCCATTTAGAATAATCTATTTTTAGCTACCTCTTCTGTTTGGTTCATTTTCTTTTTCGAGCTTTGGATATTTGTATCCCACTTTTCTAATTAGATAACTAATCTGCGCTTTATATTATTATATTATATGATATGTGATATATGATCTTGTCTGTGTTAATCTTGCGGTCATCATATTGCAGTTTAGAACAAATACAAAATGCAGAAATTATTGGCGGTATTTGGTATAATTTTTTTTACTCTGAATTATCTTTCAGCAACTTGAACTCATCACACCTTTTCAACTATATTTCAATCCAGATTTGATTTTAAGGAATTACCAGGTAAGTTATTTCAAGTAGATATAACTGTTTACTCTTGATTCTTTGCGCTTTTACATTTTCTGAACAATTTAGTTTGTGTCTTGTTGTACTGAACAATTTATGTTTTTTATGTGTTGTTGTACAAATAAACCCTCAATACGTTTTTGTTGGCATCGGTTGCTGTTGAGTTATGCCAAGCTCACACTACAGGACTTTTAAATCTTTACAAAATCCCGTCCAAGGAGAGCCGAGCTACATTGTCATCAAAGAACATGGTGTAGGCTAATCATAGAATCGTAAATAGCACTGCTATTCGTGGAGCTGAAGTGACGCTGTGCTCTATTCGTGGCTAGGTCTAAACACTGGCCAATTTAAATCAGCTTATTTTGTCCCCGACATTGTTTTTGTATTTTTGTTGGGTTTTTATTGTTCTACTCTCGTTCATTGAGGACTCCCCTGACGACGTCCAGACTGGTTCAGGACCAAAATTATCACATCTTTGACCACCTTGCGTCAGAGGACCGTTCCAGCAGATTTTTTTGCTGATTTTCTACAGATTATCCTAGCACTGCAGAATATATAATCGGGTCAAAAGCCCTATAGTGTAAACTTGGCATTATGGGCAGTTGGAGAATGGATATAGAATTATTGTGTTCAGCATTTTACTGTCCTTACTTCTTATCTTCACCATATGTTGTCTTGCATTGTAATTTGCATTTTCTTTTTCAGGTATGGCGGTTAATAACCAACTTCCTCTTTTTTGGTCCAGTTGGCTTCAACTTCCTGTTCAATATGATTTTTTTGTATCCTTAACTAAATGTGTACTGAAGTAAGCCGGTGTATAATCCGATTTCCTTTCATTTACAGTGTAAACCTGTATCTGGTGTAGCAGTTTCACATGAACTCGAACTATATTGCCTTAACCGTTGAATCTCAGGTACCGATATTGTCGTATGCTGGAGGAGGGCTCGTTCAGGGGACGCACTGCTGACTTTGTCTTCATGTTCCTCTTTGGTGGACTTCTGATGACTGTATCCTTTTACTTACCAGTCCCAAATATACTGTACATCAATAAATTAGCTTATTTATTATTTACTTGGAACAAGTTTCACTATTTGCTGCTTGTTTTCAAGAACTGATTCTCTGTTTTGTATCACAGCAGTTTGAACAAGTCCATTGCATGCTTTTCTTATGGGTGCTTTCTTCTGAAAGTGACCCAATTTAATAATACAGATAATAAAATGATTTTACTTGCAATGTTTTGACACTTAAATAAGCTCTCAGATATTTGGCATTTTTGTCAGTCTGGTGTTCCTGGGCCAAGCTTTCACCATCATGCTGGTTTATGTGTGGAGTCGGCGTAACCCCAACGTGCGCATGAACTTCTTTGGTCTGCTCAACTTTCAAGCACCCTTCCTGCCCTGGGTGTTGATGGGATTCTCTCTATTGCTGGGCAACTCTATCATTGTGGATCTATTAGGTAGCTTTTATATTTCTCACACACACACACACACACACACACATACATATATATATATATTTGAGGTTACATTTCTGCTCCCCTTTCGTTACTCTCAGGTATTGCGGTTGGTCATGTGTACTTCTTCCTGGAGGATGTGTTCCCAAACCAGCCAGGCGGAGGCAGGTGGCTTAAGACTCCCTCAATCATGTGAGTTCAGATTCTCTTCACACATTTATTGTGGTAAAATATAATCAATTTGCTTATTTTTCTGTCTGTTTCACCTCATCACCACCACAAGACTGGCTGCCAAGTCGTTTTTTTTCTCACTTTTTTTCCACTTTTCCTTATTATTTCTTCTTTCTGATGCAGAAAAATGCTTTTTGACACACCGGAGGAGGACGCCAACTACAACCCCCTACCCGAGGAGCGCCCAGGAGGTTTTGCCTGGGGGGAGGGACAGCAACTTGGGGGGCAGTAAGCCAGCCCCCGGGTCACTCACACGGACATTCCTTCAGTGAAAGATGAAGGGGACAAACATGTTCTGTCTTAGACATGTTTTTTGTTCTGGACAATGCCAAACTATAAGAAGTGGGAGATATCCATCTTGTTGTTTTTGTATATGACTTATATCATCCTTCAACAACTCTTCTTGATGTGAGATTGTTGCTAAAAAAAAAAAAAGACTACTTACAGAGAAACCCCCCCCCCCCCCTCCCCCAAGGACTTTTTTATCATGGGCCTTACGCATTATTGATGCTTGTCTCATGAAAACTTTTTTTTTTAACAATTGTCAAATGAACATGACAACAGTAGATTATATTTGAATTATTTCATTCATATAACAAGTGTTTTTCCCTTTTTATTATACAAAAAAAATAAATGTGTGTGGCAAATTCATAGTTGGGTTGGGTTAATCTTTTTTATATATATAATCCTGGTGTCCTTGAGATTGACTGCAGAATATCTTATTAAATCAGGGTAATGTGTGTCTGCATGTTTGTGGTTTTTTATTTTCTACCATTTTCACTTGATTGTGACCTGTTAGTGTAGTCAGAGGATTTTATACACAAGGTGTATATTGTTAAATTACTGGAAGAAAAAAAACATGAATCATGATGCTAGACTGAGTTTCCCAAAAATTGTGTTGCGTTTGCCAGAATTTGTGAACCCCTTGTTGTGAATGGTTTTTTTTTAAATTGTGTATATCTATGATTTGTCCTAAAACCCATAAAATGCTTTTGTGTGTGGGTTGGCATTGGGTTAAAAAACATAAAATGCTAAAATGTTAAGGTTTAAGCAAACGTTGTTTCCATCAATCCTTCATAGCCGTAAGCAAAGAGAAATAGGGGAAACGAATATAATGGTAAATTCTTTTTTTGTATCCATGACACATTAACTGTGCGACAGTTTGATGACGTTTACCGGTACCCGGAAATTTGAATGTGCTTCATTTCCTTTGTAGAGGGATTCTTTGGTTTCTTTCAAGCTTGTTAGCAACTGCAAAAAAAAGATGCAATTGGCATTGAGTAAAACATTTGGCCAGAAGCCTATAAAATTTCAGCTTGAACAGGATGGGGATTTTTACATGGTTGGATCGGAGGTATGTGTCAACGGTTGAAGGTATTCCTTTAACCGTCAATTTTGCAGTCTACGGTTAATTAACGCTAGCTGGCTAACAAACCCACCTTCATGGCTAACAACAACTGAGCCCAAACAAGGCGACGTCGTAGTCTAGCCGAAACGTGTGATTACGATTAACCACAAACAAATGTAATTGTAATTTTTGGTTAACATAACGGGCGATTTTCAAATGTACAGGGTTCACGTGTAATAGATAAGACAACGGGAAATTGACTTGGAAATTGCAATGTTATGCTGTCTACGCATAAAATGTGGCATTCAAGTCTTTGTAGATGTGGACACAATACGGAGCTTTTGCATTAATGTTACCGCAGAACAAATGAGTAGTACAAGCCATTGATTTTGATCTAATCCAGCCTTTCAGACCACGTAAACACAACATAACCAACCAAATATAACTATGGTCATCTGTCACACCACGATTTCGTTATTGATATAGCCCGCCTTTACATTCTTTATTGTGCGTTAATAAGTCGTATAGAATAGTTGGGTGCTGAGAAAAGTGAATATGCAAACTGTTTTACATACTTTCCGGGGTCGGAACGGGTATTTGAATATATGCCCATGATCCGCATGCATATCCTTGTCAGCCTTGTCTACCAGGCAGTTTGTGTCAATGTTTTGCCCAGCATTTGACTTCAAACTTCGAACACACACACACACACCACACACACTACACAGTGAGCAAGATCGTAGGTTAAAATGACGAATGAGTGACAAATCTCACAATAGCAGAAAACTATTTACAGTAAATGTATTTGCAAAATGTTACTATGATTCAACGACACAATTGTCATGTCTTCTTGCTCCCGTTGCCTGTCTAGGTGGGGAACTATTTGCGTATGTTCAGAGGCTCCCTTTACAAAAGGTACCCATCACTATGGAGGAGGCTGGCATCCGTGGAGGAGAGGAAGAAGATTGTTGCTTCATCACATGGTCATTTCATTGTTCAATATGTAAAAAGAGTGTGAAAAATGTTTGCATTATTTACTATCTACCTGCTCATGGTGCATATTTGTAGCCTTGTGAGACCATTAAGATATTCACGTTTGCGTTTTGCAATGAATATCAGTCTGGCCTTATCTGGACAGCAAGATTTCCACGTAGGGGCCGGCTTTACGTACAGCAAATCGGATTACATAACCAAGTGTTGTTATTTGTTATTAATCAGTCTATTTCACATAAAACAGTTTGGATTGCTCCGTCGATTTCTACACCTTTTCATTATTATTATTTTAATTCGTCATAAACTGAAACTCCCTCCCCATAGCACTGATTGGTCCTTTATTTAAAATTTTCTTAAACAGGCTCGAGGCCAGACCAATCTGCAGAGAGAAACAGAATGTGAACTTGTGAGATCAGGGTGCTCTCACAAGGCTAGCTAGCAAAAATATGCTAGCTAAATATGGGATACATTCTTTCATATAGTGATGCTGACTTTGTGTTGAATTTCCAGCCACGAGTGTGACTCTGCTCAAAGCATCAGAGTGTGAGGAGATCTTTGAGGGTAACGATGAGAAATATAAAGCTGTGTCCATCAACACGGAACCTCCAGCATACCTCCGGTAACTACTCTTGTTTTCTAATATGCTATTATTGGGATGCACCAAATACCTGCATGGGACATTAACTCACAGATATACTGCATATTAGTCATTCTGTTACACTGCCAGGCATGGATTTGGTTTCACGGTATGCAAAACCTTTCCATCCAAATCGATTTGATTTATTTAAATGTGTTCTGTCGTACTAAATAAAAGCCTATAATGTTTGTGATAAAGCAAAGGGGCAGCCTTGTATAGTTTATACAAATTATCTAGTCAATCAACCAATTGTAAATATATACTTGTCATATCAATGCAACCCGACAATAGTTAATACTGTAAATATATAGTTTATTTTATTCTATTACTTTCTCAATCACAATAGCAAGCTTTATACTCGTATGCAGGAAGAATCAGAATCAGAAGTACTTTATTGATCCCCGGAGGGAAATTAGTTACTGCAGTTACTCACAAACTCTCTCTTTACAAGTATAAGAATAAGAATACTAAATACTAGAATTATATAATATATATACAATATATATATATAGATATGAATATAAATATGGATATGAAACAAAGTGTCAAGTGTATGTGCAAACCAAGAAATGACAGTATGTACAATACAATATATACAGCAGTTATGCAGTAAGCCAGGGGACAGTCTATTGACTCTTGAGTGTCTGGCACTCAGAGGGAGGAGTTGTAGAGTTTGATGGCCGCAGGCAGGAATGACTTCCTGTGGCGATCTGTGGTGCATCTCAGTTGAAGGAGTCTTGCACTGAATGAACTCCTTCGATTGGCTAGCACGTCATGGAGTGGGTGGGAGACATTGTCCTGGATAGCATGAAGCCTGGACAACATCCTCCTCGAAGCTGTATATTTCTAATGTTATTTTAATTTAGCCTTGAACATTGACTTTCACAGTATCTGTTTCTGTAATATAATAGCTGTAACACCTGGTTCTCCCTCGCAGGATTAATTAAGAAATTTGCTACTTTAGGTCTAAAATTTGTTTGTGTAATTTTGTCTTTTTACCTGCCTGAGTGGAGAAAATCTGCTGGCCAATGTTTTAATAGGTTACCCTGAATTTATTTATTTAAATTATTATAATTAGTTTTCATTTCATATATTCATTTCATATATCATATATTTTTTTTTTTAAATGTGTATATATATATATATTTATATATTGAGGTCGGAATCTAACCTGGGCTGCTATGAGGCTTATTGCCTATATAGTTGGCACACTCGTGGTTTGAGCCACCACAGATTGTGGTTTCAATGAGCGGTTTCTGATCTCGTCTTCCTCCTATTGTGGTGCAATAGGGAGCAGAAGGCGAAGCGGAGCAGCCAGTGGGTGCCCACGCTACCCAACAGTTCCCACCACTTGGACGCCGTGCCGTGCTCCACCACCATAAACCGCAACCGCATGGGCCGCGACAAGAAGAGGACCTTCCCCTTATGGTGAGGAAGTCAAATATAAAAGAATCAAAGGATAGAAACCAAAAGGCATGTCCTTCGTTCTCGTTCTGCCAGGCTGATGATATGATGCTTCATTGAACTGTGTTCATTGATGATATGATGCTTCATTGAACTGTGTTCATTGATGATATGATGCTTCATTGAACTGTGTTCATGAATTGGCCAGAGCCCATTCTACTAGCGTTATGGTAGTTAAACCTGCACTATGTAGTCTGCAGCAATCACATTTGGTTTTATTATTATAATGTAGGATGATAATAACAATAAAACCTATCCACCGCTTCGAGCGGCTTGGTTCTTTAAAGGGTAGATGCACTTCCTGGAGTTTCCTTTCCCTCGCGGCTTGCATAGAGATATTCCCACCATGTTTCTCCACAGACCAAATTGATGGAAGGAAGAATTCAAAACCTTGGGTTGATTGTTGATTGTTTTATTCTTTAGAAAATCCTAATAAAAACTATTGATTGTATGGAATTGATGGCTGCAGTTAAAAAGTTACCTAGAGCAGGTTTAAGGTTTACCTAAAATAAAACATGAGCTGGATAATTATTAATTTTTTGGATTATTATTTTACCAATTTACAACAAAAAAAATAGATGAAAGCATTCATAAACCATGAAGCATAGAATTAGAGTCTGGAATTTTGACTGGAAATTATTGTTGGTACACCTGCATGGAAAAACAATAATTGTGTTGTGTATGTATAATGCATTGTATTCTGTACTCTTCTTGAAGCTTCGATGACCATGATCCTGCAGTGATCCATGAGAATGCGTCCCAGTCGGAGGTGCTGGTCCCCATTCGTCTGGATATGGAGATCGACGGGCAGAAACTCAGGGATGCTTTCACATGGAACATGAATGGTAATGAATCCTGTGACCCTAGACAAGACATGTAAATTCTCACTCCACATTTTATTATTATTAAACATGTTCAATATATAGTCTCCACCAAGAGGAGGTACGCTTTGAGTCAGTTCCCTGTTTGTATTTCACTTTAGATTCAGAATACCTTTTTTTTCAGTCTTTTTTATTATTCTTCAATCTGTTTGCTGTCGTTTGCATTTTACATTTTAAATGTACCATGCACTTTTACCATTCTTCAATTTTCTTTGAATCTATTTGTTTTTATTCCGTTCCTGCTTGCTCTAAATAGTTTTTATTGTACACATTTTTATTATACTTTGATTCCCATTCTCCTTGTTGTTCTTCTTCTTCTAGAAAAACTGATGACCCCAGAGATGTTTGCAGAGATTTTGTGTGACGACCTGGACCTAAACCCCCTGGCTTTCGTTCCGGCCATCGCGTCGGCCATCCGGCAGCAAATCGAGTCTTACCCCACGGACAGCCTACTGGAAGAGCAGACCGACCAGAGAGTCATCATCAAGGTCAATACCCCACCCGTAAACTCATTCTGTGCGTTTAGTTTTTACTCACTGCTAGCCGCCACCTCCTCTACACCACCACATGGACTGAGCCGGAATAACACCATAAACTATCGGCAACTGCCGCGAAATGAAGACTTCTGATCGCTCTTCTAGTGTGCCAGATAATCGTCCATGCAAGGACATGTATGTTGTCTTTTTTTTTTTATTAACATGTTTTGATGACAGCTTAACATCCACGTGGGGAACATCTCTCTGGTGGACCAGTTTGAGTGGGACATGTCGGAGAGGGACAACTCCCCGGAAACGTTTGCCCTGAAGCTGTGCTCGGAGCTGGGCCTGGGGGGAGAGTTTGTCACCACCATCGCCTACAGCATCCGAGGTCAGCTCAGCTGGCACCAGAGGACGTACGCCTTCAGGTAATACCAATCTGTCTTCCTAATCTAGATGGGTATGTAACTGGTTACTAAGGCCTAGTCCACACGTACACAGGTCTTTTTTTAAACTTAGCTTTTTCGATGCGTTTTGGCATTTCGTCCACTTGCAAACTGCGTTTTAAAGTCACTGAAAACGGACCTTTTGCAAAACTCCTTCCAGGGTGACGATGAAGACAGGGAAAACGTAGTTTTTGTCTTGTAACGTCTTTGTTTACATGAGGCGATTTGGTGCAATGGCAGACGTAGCCAAAATACTGCTGGTTTTAACCTTGCTAGCAGGACTTTGACAGCACACTGTCTTTCTAGAGGCTATGTAACTGGTTACTAAAGGTTATATCACTGTCTTTCTAGAGGGTGTGTACCTGGCTATTAAAGGTAATATCACTGTCTTTCTAGAGGGTGTGTACCTGGCTATTAAAGGTAATATCACTGTCTTTCTAGAGGGTGTGTAACTGGTTGTTAAAGGTAATGTCACTCTTATCTTTCTAGAGGGTGTGTAACTGGTTATTAAAGGTAATAGCACTTATCTATCTAGAGGGATTGTACTGGTTACTAAAGGTAATGTCTGTCTTTCTAGAGGGTGTGTAATGGGTAATTGGTGCGTCAGGGAATGCATCTTGGATTTGTGTGTAAAATTCTACTCTGCCTGTATACTACTGAAGCTGTATCATGGTGTACTAATTGCTAAACCATTATCTTGCCATATAGCTGTGTACATGTGCAAGTTCCCACGCTACTGTTTTCCCCAAGCTTCTTCCAGAGTGGATTTAGCATGGAAATTGTTGGTGTCTCTTCACTGAATAATTGTATTAACCTTTTAATTCAAATTGTTGTTTTATAACAAATGATTGTACATGGTAAAGGATAGCCACAAACACACTTTTCTGCCCATTTATAAAACGTTATTTCATATGATTCAATACAAAAGCTTGTGTTTACCTGCAATAATATCCATCTAGTGGTTTGTACAAATACTGACCTCCTCCGACGATTGATTAATGGGAGAATCTGTTTTTAAACAGAAATTGTTGGTGAATTACAAATGGAACATAGTAAATGTTCAAAATATCACCGCCTCCACTGCTTTTTATGTTGCTAATGTGTTTTGTTTTGCTTTCTCTTTCTACTCTTGTTTTTTTAGGTCTGATTTCAGGTCAATATGCTTACGATTACTTGAACCCCCCCCCCTCCCCTGTACCCCAAAAGCGTAGTCCTCTTCCGTCTTCTTTTACCAACTGCCCTGGGAAGCTGAGTACTTTTACAGTTCTATCTTTCATCTTTTTTATTCTGCACGGCACAATCCCCACAGTATGTTTACGTTTTACTTGCCAGCTCAAAGTTTATCTAAATAAATTAAGCACTTTTTGCTTCACTAAAAGGCTGCTTATGTCCCCTTTAACGCCTTTTGTCATTTGCCAACTAACTCAGCTAATGATTAACGAAACTGACACAATAGAGTAAAAAAAAAAGTCTTAACTTATCTAAGCAGCCATGTCAATTTTGGGATGAGTGATTTGTTTGGGACACATAGAAGTTGAACAAGCTGCAAATAGTTGTCTTTATGCTATGTATGTCATCGTTTGGCCAAAACAAACCTCACAATATTACTATTTTCCATTTGTGAATAATGGTCTTTTTAGTATTATAGAAGAGCTTTTTTGTTTTGATGTGAATTCAGCAATGCCAGAGGTGTATACTGGATTATGGAATCTGATCTGCCAGTTGTCCTATGGTCTCCTCCCACAGTGAGAACCCACTGCCTACTGTGGAGATCGCCATACGCAACACAGGGGACGCTGACCAGTGGTGCCCCCTGCTGGAGACCCTGACTGATGCGGAAATGGAGAAGAAGATACGAGACCAAGACAGGAACACCAGGTAAGACTCCCAGATTGCTGTACTGGTCAGTTAAATGTCGAATCACTTAAAGCTGCTGTAGGTAAGATTTGAGTGTTGTAAAGAGAGAGGGCAGAAGAGATCAAGAATATTTGAAAGTAAACAACCCAAAAAACACCCCCTCCCTCTCTGCTCCCTCCCTCCCTGGCTAAGTTTCTGTATTCACCAATATGGATTCCCCGAACCAATCAGGGAAGAGATGCCCTGATTGGTCAGAAATGTGCCGGGACTCGAGAGTGGTCTAAAATCTAAATTGTCTCAGAGACAGGCACGCAGTCAACCAGAACAGATATTTCACAGAGCATTTCGCTCACTAATAGCTGACAGATGGCTATGTCATTTTTAATAAATTACACTCAAATTATAGCTCTTAAATCTTACTTACAGCACGTTTTTAAATGATAATTTATGAACTCAGAATGTTGTCAAAAACATTTCCCATAATGCCTTGGATAAAGTTGATTTTAACCTGATTATACTACTATCTTTTCACTTCAATGGTTGATGTATTTGTATTCATATTGTGGTGATTTAACTCCAAGCATTTATCAAGTTAATCTTAGATATATGCTACTAAAATGTATTGAGCTAAATGGTCTGGTTTTTCTTGTGATCACACCAGAAGTTACGTTTCAAGTCATGATTTTTGTTTGCCTCTCTTTCAGGCGAATGCGACGGTTGGCCAACACTGCTCCATCCTGGTAGAGATGATTGTAAAGCTACTCCAGGAACAGGACCTGTTTGAATGGACACAAAACAAAGCATTAACTATGAACGGACCACACAACCACATGCCTAGGTCATCAACTAAAAGATGACTAAAAACGAGGCATGCTGGCGTTCCCAAAGCATGACGTTTATAAATGAATGTCGGCATCAATTGTTGGGCACGTTTACATCATGTGCAACCTGTATGAAAACACACACACACACACACACACACACACACACGCACACACACACACACACGAACAACACAGATGGCGGCTGAAAGCCTTCACCCACGGAACCACACAGTACCACTTAACC